>LGRX02026860.1:0-18774 GCA_001247695.2 Cymbomonas tetramitiformis | reverse complement strand
TGCTCGCCTCTCTGCAGTGACAAGCGCCCCTCCAGACCGCCCCTTGCTGGCCTCTCTGCAGTGACTAGGAGCCTGCGTCGCCCGACTGCAGGGAAGACGCTACCCATGGTTTTTGCTGTGCAGTGACGAAGCGGTGCTACTAGTGACTTGCCTGAAGTCTGAAACGCTCACCGCCTGCTTTCCCCTCCTCAAGAAGAATACAATCTCGCATTTCAATATAGGTGAGAAGGCAAAGGCAACCAACAACAGGCGCTTTGCGTAATCCATGAGGAAACTATCCGACGGACATGAGCGAGTCGCAGGTGCGAGATAAGATATGCGTTCAGGCGAAGGCAGCGCAGTGTCCTCCGGCAGGAAGCCATCCGCGAAAGAACAGAGTCGGTCTGACCGGGACGAGGGCGGAGTCTCTGCGGCTTGCCGAGAGGCGAGGAGGAACATGCACGTGCGCATGATGCGCCTTGCGGGGGAGGGGACACGATACCTCGATGGATGTCAGGTGGTCCAAGGCCTCCTGCACGGACGCTTGAGTCTTGTGTTTGCTGTCGGAATCCTGGGCCTCCGCTTTCGCGGTGGCCCTGGCATTCGTGTTCGCGCCGTTGCTCCAGAGCTGCCCGTGCCCCAGAGTCAGCTTGCGTCAGGCTCCCGCCACGGTCGCACTTCTATCTTTTCTGCAGTCACGAGAGAACGCGTAACAGCGCGCGAGCTCCCCTTCACTGTGGCGATTCGGTGCCGCGCGGGATACGACAGGCACTTGAAACCCCTCTTTGAGACAACTGACTCGACAGCACAATCTGCGCTCGAAACCCCTCTCCTGCTGTGCTGTCGGCTTACTTGTCCCGGAGAAGAGTTTCAAGCACTTGCTGCGCTCTCGCCCGATCTATCCCAGAGAGGGGTTTCGAGCACATACTGCTATACAGTTATCCCGGAGAGCGGTTTCGAAGGTCTTGTCATCTGTCGAGCAACGGAGCTGCTCCCTTCTTCGCCACAAGAATTAAGGAATCCCTCTCCGGAACAAATGTGCCGACAGCCCAGTATGCGCTCGAAACCCCTCTCCGCAACAGCTGAGAAGAAAGCACAATATGCGCTCGAAACCCCTCTCCGCAACAGCTGAGAAGAAAGCACAATATGCGCTCGAAACCCCTCTCCGCAACAGCTGAGAAGAAAGCACAATATGCGCTCGAAACCCTCTCCGCAACAGCTGAGAAGACAGCACAATATGCGCTCGAAACCCCTCTCCGCAACAGCTGAGAAGAAAGCACAATATGCGCTCGAAATTCCTCTCCGGAACAAGTAAGCCGACAGCACAGCACGGTATGTGCTCGAAACCCCTCCTCGGGGCAAACAGGACGACAACATAGTGCATGGTGTCAACCATATGGAGAGCAGCGTGCACCCGACTGATGATATTTTAAAAGATTGCGCTTATGCGCAATATTGACGCGATTGGACCATTTCGGGGGCGGCGACTGACCAGCGAACATCAACAGCTGGATTTCAGCACTCCAGCTGAATCAGAATGCACTTCTCTCGGATAGCAATAATGCTTTGAAACGTGCGCAGTCTGACCAGTTGTATACTCTTGCTGCAGAACCGGCTTTCTCGGGCGACATGTAGAAACCCATTTGAGCAGACCCGATTGCAGACCAAAACCCTAGGAAAAGAACAGCATTGTGGAGTAGTCCTGATGTTTTATAAGGCAAGAATAAAAATCAAAAGCTGCAGGTACGTTATAAGAACGTGAAGATCCGTCATAAAGAAGCGGTGCATTGGGCACCAGGATGCGGATCCCTAACCGCATAGCTCACATGCGGCATGTGTGTCGGGGATTCCGTGGCAGGCGAGAAAGAAACGCTTGAGAAGGTGTGCGTTTCCGAACCAACCACATTATTTACGTGTGCGATCGGGGATGCAACTACCTGTGCCACGGTGTCCTGCATTCCCTCGAGCATGTCGTCCATGAACTCGGGCACTCCACGCAGAGCGCAGCGCGGGCTGTGGAAGTGGGCAGAGCACTGGCACACCGCAGTGCACCTATCAGAATAAGCGCAGCATTAGTGATAGTCGCAAACTTTACGCAACAGTTGTTTGGCCGGCAATATCTAAAAAAACAAGATCTTCGCAACGTGGAAGATCGTTGCGGGCTTGAGAAGGAGCTAATGTAAGAGGTGAACAGTCCGAGTCGAGTGAGGTGAAACGAGTGCGTCTCACGTCAGGTGAAGTCTGTACAGTACAGTAGTCTCTACTCACAACAGTAAAATCGTACTTCCACCCCCCCGCGGCGCGCACCGCCGCGCGCAAAACTGGACCGCCGATAAGCGGCGCATCGCACGGTCATATCTGGAAATATGACAATGGAAAACGCTGAAATCACACTGAAATGAAAGGCGAAACGCTGCGCACAAACGGTGCGTTCGCGCTCTTGGACCATCCATCGCATGACATCGGCTCATCACACACACGTATGCATTCCGGCGGTCGTCATAATCGATCTGTGACCATCGGATCGGCATAATTCGGCATAAAATTTCCTACGGTTATGTGCAAAACTGTGCGAGATTTGCGCGGCCGGTTCGATAGCACGATCAAAAAGTTTGTAATCCGACGTCTCATCATCTGTCTGAACATCCGCGACGTCTGAAACCAGGTCAAAACCATTCGATCAAAACCTAGCTCCTGCTGCAGTCGCTGCAAGATTCAGTAGTCTAATGATGTTAATTAGTTTTCAAGAGATAATAAATTTATTGTTTACGTGTTGGGGCATATGCTGTGCGTTTCCGCGCTTCATTTGAGCTCGGATGGTGCGAGAACCACGAGCTCAAAGTGGAGGGGCTCCGCAACGGTTTCCACGAGCAAAGATGCGCGTGTAAATCGTCCGTGAGGCGGAATGATGTGCAGAAGTACAGTCCCAGACATCCTAGCAGTACCCCAGGAAGCGTAAACCGTAGGCAATCCAGGGCAATCCGTTGTTTAAGGTAGGGATAATTTTTCCGGAGGGGTCATTGTGAGATGTTCCACCCACGTCACAGATGAGCATCATCCGGGACGCGGGCGGAACATATGCTTCATAACGTAGACAATAATATACTGATATGTTGTGCAATGTAAACCGATGATGTTTGCACTATGCATTATATCATCCCAGTGGACAGTTTTCAGTCGAAAACTGCCTTTAACAGTGCGAACAATCGTAGAACTTTCTCTGTCTCTCTCTCCACTACGTGAAGGCCGCGCTGCATATTAATCAAGAAAATTACGCTCTTTATCAAAAATCGGCATATTCCCCGAATATTCCCACGACCGTCGGAATGGATACACACGACAGCCTTGAGAAAAACCTTCCCGTTAACAGCAGGAGCCTTCTCAACACAAGTGCACGCAACGTTGTATTCATCCCGCGCGTGTTTCATTGACAACCGCTGTTCGGTATTACCGTTTACCTATTTTCGTTGTCCAATTTCATGCCTCAATCGACTTGCAATCTGCTTTTACATTCCCGTGCCGCTATCGCACTGACCACAGCACTTCCCCAGCTCTTAGACGATTGAGATCCCGCACACAAGCCAGATCACTTCAGAGGTGCGCGCAACGTTGTCTTTATCCCATGTATTTCATTTGCCGATGTTTGGTATGACCGTTTACCTGTTTTCGTTGACCTTTTTCTGGCCTCAATCGACCTGCAATCTGCTTTTACATCCCCCTGCCGCTATCCGCGCACCGCTAACCACGCTTCCCCATAGCCGAGCCAGACCGTTGCGCCCGTTTAGGTTTTTAAGATCAGGTCTTCGCTTCACGCCGAGGAATTGAGGGCATCGTTGTTTTAGTATTTGTCACAACATTGTGGACCTGAGTGTTCTTGTGAAGCGACGAGGCATCCCTCTGCCGCCATCGCGCTGCTCGCTACTCCCCCCTTGTACCAGGCACACTCCTGATAACTTATACATATTTTTCTCTTTATTTTCCTTTCTTTTCTTTTATCTTCTTTCTTTTCTTTTTATGTTTTCTATTGTTTTTGGTGTATCACATAGGCTTCTAGCCTTATATTCCACTGTTTAATTGCATGACATATACTGGCTACACAGCCTAGCAATACTATCACTTTTCGATATAATGTATGGTCGCAGACCTATAACATCTATATCCCTATGTTCAGTCTTGGCATCATGCCCAATCCTAACACGTAAAACTTGTACAATTCTTTCACTTGGTCAACACTAACTGAGGTTCACTTTTCCCAAGCTTCCCCTTTCATCATGTCGCTCTTTAACTCACTAGCAGGATTCCTAGATTGACATCTGTCATCGGCCAATTACCAGCAGCCCATGCCTGATTCTGTTACTCCTCCACCAATCATCAGGCAGATCATGATACTTGTATTGCCATTGCAGATCTTCTCCTGGAATCTACCATGAATCATTTCATTACAGATCTTCTCCTGAAATCTGCTTTGTCATCGATTATTTTCCCCACTCGCTCACTTATGTGAATATCCGATAATTCCCCATTATTCGCGAGTGGGGCATGCACGCTCGGGGCATACCCATGGGGCATACGCCTCGGGGCATACCCATGGGGCATACGCCTCGGGGCATACCCATGGGGCATACGCCTCGGGGCATACCCATGGGGCATACGCCTCGGGGCATACCCATGGGGCATACGCCTCGGGGCATACCCATGGGGCATACGCCTCGGGGCATACCCATGGGGCATACGCCTCGGGGCATACCCATGGGGCATACGCCTCGGGGCATACCCATGGGGCATACGCCTCGGGGCATACCCATGGGGCATACGCCTCGGGGCATACCCATGGGGCATACGCCTCGGGGCATACCCATGGGGCATACGCCTCGGGGCATACCCATGGGGCATACGCCTCGGTCGGGGCATACCCATGGGGCATACGCCTTGGGGCATAGCCCTGAGCTGTCCGTGCCTCCCGGTACACCCCTACTTAGACACATCGGACTTCGCACCCAACCTAGATCAGCGTGCAGCGCGGTCACCACGAACACGCACCGCCTTCGCACTTGCCTGACATCTGAAGTGATCGTAGACTGTAGATGTTTTGTCGTATGCCACCCGCTTAAGGTGGCTTAAGCCACCTTAACGTAAAGGGCTCATGGGGGCTTCCTCGGCGGTGCTTTCAAATTTTGGAGACTCAAGTCGTCAAGATCTTGAGCTGCTCTTTCTCCAGTGTCTTATCAAAATTTTGATCTGAGTTCATCTTGACCCTGGAAATCTCAGTTGAAGTAGGGTGGGTATTTCCCAATATTCCTTAAGATGGCTTAAGCCACCTTAAGCTAATTAGCTCACGGGGGCTTCCCCGAAGGCGCTTTCAAAGTTTGTAGACCCATGTTGTCAAGATCTCGGTGCCTACTGCCCGCCGGTACTTGTGGTAGTACTGAAAGCGTATTCAGTACTACCACAAGTACTGAATTCCAATAATTTTTTTCAGGCACCCCCGGTGGTCCACTGGTGCTACCTCCCATGTCCGGGCACAATTATGACCTAAATTTAGTTGCCATATTCTCCATTGGTCGATATTCCACTTGTAGGCTTCTGAATGGATGCATGATGCCCTAGGGGTAGTGCTTTTCTTCGATTGCCTGCTTCACAATCGTATGTCAATTGGTATGATATTTTCAATAATTCTTTTGAAACCCACCACACCACCGAATCACGCGCGTACGTAAGCATTCAAATTGAAGGTATACATCATACGTTCAATCATGTTTAGGTGATAGAGGCCGTTGGCATCTGGTAATTGGTTCCATAAAGGTGGAAATGCATCCATATATGCCATGTGTAAAATCTAATATAATTATTCCAAGCGATCCAACGTGATACAAGTAGCATGCTCGTAGTCATTCCAACGGGTGCCCAAGCAGCGCCGTACATCCCCCAAGTAGTATTCAAAATGATATTTTGGACTATAACCAGCATTGACCGGGGCCTATACGTTGTCGGGGATGCATGATTGAGTGTCGGATATGCGCTAAGACCTCACAGTCGGCACAGATGTACGCGTACGCAAGTAGCATGCTAGGAATCACCCCAACGGGCACCCTGGCGCCATATATCGCACGGGCATGATTTGATATGATATTCCGGACTACGAGACGTACCGATTTGGGCATGGTTGATATCGGAGGTGCACGATTGAGTGTTGGGGACGATGTGCTAGGGCCTGGTAGATTGAGTACTGCCAGTGCGCATACACAAGTAGCATGCTCGTAATCATTCCAACGGGTGCCCAAGCAGCGCCGTACATCGCCGAAGTAGTATTCAAAATGATATTTTGGACTATAACCATCATTGACCGGGGCCTATACGTTGTCGGGGATGCATGATTGAGTGTCGGATATGCGCTAAGACCTCACAGTCGGCACAGGTGTACGCGTACGCAAGTAGCATGCTAGGAATCACCCCAACGGGCACCCTGGCGTCATATATCGCACGGGCATGATTTGATATGATATTCCGGACCGTACGAGACGTACCGATTTGGGCATGGTGGATATTGGAGGTGCACGATTGAGTGTTGGGGACGAGGTGCTAGGGCCTGGTAGACTGAGTACCGGTACGCATACACAAGTAGCATGCTCGTAATCATTCCAACGGGTGCCCAAGCAGCGCCGTACATCGCCGAAGTAGTATTCAAAATGATATTTTGGACTATAACCAACATTGAACGGGGCCTATACGTTGTCGGGGATGCATGATTGAGTGTCGGATATGCGCTAAGACCTCACAGTCGGCACAGGTGTACAGATAATACCTCCACATTTTGAAATCTTTGGGTTAAAGAGAAACAGCCCGACTTTTCGGGGGGGGGTCGGGAAAATGCGGAAAAAGCTGGCTGGAAAAAAACATTAAGAAACTGTACCCAAATAAGGAAATGAAGGCTGCTGAATCATTTCGTTAACGGAAATCGCAATGTCATATTAAGGAAACGAAGGCTAGCTGAACATCAGGAAATTTCATTATTATTAAGGAAATTGTAGCTGAATCTAAGGAAATTATAGTCGGTATTTCATGAAATTCTGGAAATTTTCAATGGCAAATAAAGGCTTTTTCTGCACCGCGTTTATTATTAAGGATTACTGGTTTAAGGATTACTGGATCTTGCCAGAGTGGAGACTTACGGCTTACGGTGAATACGGTTACGGTGTCCAGAAATCACCGTATCGCGTATATACGGCGTATATACGGCGTAAAATACGGTATACGGCGTAACGTATGCGTATATACGGCAAAAAATACGAGTTCCTCGACAGTGAACTACGGCGTATTTACGTCGTATTTACGCCGTAAGTCTCCACTCTGGATCTTGCTGACTCGCTCCCTATTGGGATATCCATAATTGCGGGAAGGTCCTCATCCGAGTGTTCAATCAACTCAACCGTGTCACTCTGCATTGATACTTTCTCGGTCTCACCGCTGGGACACTCATTGATTGGCGCGTTGGCCTTGATACGCGTTAAGCCTATAGACTTCAAGTCGTCGTAGTCTTCCTGACTAATAATCCCACTTTGCAAGTCAGCATGTAATTCTCGTAGTTCCTGGCGACTGCTCGAATCCATGCTGAATTTAAGAGAATGCGTTGGCTGACTGCGCTTTCCAATCCCTAATAAGAAGGAGAACTGGATTTAGGAGAAGAGGCTGGCTGACGCTCGAATCGCGTTTCCTTTTCGTTAGTCATTTCGGTGAGGCCCCGGCCATTTGGCGGGGGGGTCAGAAAAATACAGGGAGAAAAGCTAGGCTGGCTCCAAATTCCTGTTTCTTAAATATACGGTATTCTTGTACCTTTGTCGCAAGTAGCATGCTAGGAATCACCCCAACGGGCACCCTGGCGTCATATATCGCACGGGCATGATTTGATATGATATTCCGGACCGTACGAGACGTACCGATTTGGGCATGGTGGATATTGGAGGTGCACGATTGAGTGTTGGGGACGAGGTGCTAGGGCCTGGTAGACTGAGTATTAGTACGCATACACAAGTAGCATGCTCGTAGTCATTCCAACGGGTGCCCAAGCAGCGCCGTACATCCCCCAAGTAGTATTCAAAATGATATGTTGGACTATGACCAGCATTGACCGGGGCCTATACGTTGTCGGGGATGCATGATTGAGTGTCGGATATGCGCTAAGACCTCAAAATCGGCACAGGTGTACGCGTACGCAAGTAGCATGCTAGGAATCACCCCAACGGGCACCCTGGCGCCATATATCGCACGGGCATGATTTGATATGATATTCCGGACTACGAGACGTGCCGATTTGGGCATGGTTGATATTGGAGGTGCACGATTGAGTGTTGGGGACGAGGTGCTAGGGCCTGGTAGACTGAGTACCGCCAGTACGCATACACAAGTAGCATGCTCGTAATCATTCCAACGGGTGCCCAAGCAGCGCCGTACATCGCCGAAGTAGTATTCAAAATAATATTTTCGACTACGAGAAACTAATTGTGTAGCATCATGTAGCGGGAAATGAATTTTGGAGAATTTAGCGTGTGAGTGGGTCTAGCATATGAGCTGTAATTAATCCTGGCTGGACGTTTGGGTGTTTACCGCCATTAATATGCCGTATATTCATATTAGAATGTCATGTGAGGTATATGGATGTAATATAACACTTTATAGGTCACATGGTTCCAACTATCGAGGAAGTTATGGCCGATTTGAATTAGGGTGCGGGTGCGGGGGGAATGGTATAATTGGGCGTTGAGCGGCCACCACACCTTTCTATATGAATCGGACACGCTTAATGCATCCTATGCACATGGATAGGCCATGAGCAATTCCAGCTGACCAACTATACATACATATCGAAATTTAGAAGCCTCCACGGCCGGCATACCGTGACTTATGTGCGTATGCCACACGTTCGCGCGGAGCTAATTCAACAAAAGAAAAGTCCTCAAAAAAAGCGAATTTCGGATTTCTGGCGGGTGTGGGGCATATGCCATCACCGTGCGGGGTCTAATCCGTATCAATCACGCAAGTGAGTCGCTAGATATCTTTCATACCTTCCAATTTCGAAACATGGTGGTTGGTTCGACCTCCAAGGCCTCGCAAGAGGGTCTCCCAAGGGTTCTAGTGTTCAGTACTTGTGACAGTACTGAGCAAAATAATTTATTTTCAGGCATTTTACCCCCCAAAAGCACGCTCAACATACACTGTCACCTTAATTAAACTTGATGGTGGCATGTGTATATGTTTTCAGAAATTCAACCGGGTCACAAATGAATTTTCAAAGACGTGACTTGACCTATATGAACAAGTGTAATGCCGACTACGTCTATTTTGCTTCGGTACTGGTGACAATACTGAAGCTCCGGGTAGTAGCCATCGAGCTGCTCTTTCTGCAGCAGTGTCTTATCAAAAGTTTGATCCGAGGTCATCTTGACCCTCAAAATATCGGTTGAAGTAGCATGGGTATAAGAAGGCGCCCGGTTGTAGAAGGCTGGGATGTTCAATATGTGGGGACAGCTCCCCGGGCACGCGCCTGTAACCCGAGGTATGTTTTGTGGTGGGTTGTTGTGGATGCCCACGGGTCGGGAGTTGCGTGTTAAGAGGGCTGTTAGCACTCCCTACGCGCCCCCGGAACCCGTGGCGTCACAGAGGTACGGTGTGGGTTGCGGTGTGTATGGTAGTCGCATGGGTTAGTGCGCAGGCTGTTGGTGACGGCTGCAATATGGGGACAGCTCCCCGGACACGCGCCTGACCCTTAGGGGCTCCATGTGATAGTGGGCGGTACCGTATTACGGGCGACGGTGTGCATGGTGGGACGGCGCCCGGTTGTAGAAGGTTGGGATGTTCAATATGTGGGGACAGCTCCCCGGGCACGCGCCTGTAACCCGAGGTATGTTTTGTGGTGGGTTGTTGTGGATGCCCATGGGTCGGGAGCTGCGTGTTATTAAGAGGGCTGTTAGCACTCTCTATCTACGCGCCCCCAGACCCGCGACGGGTGGTGGCATCAAGCCGATGGGTCGGGAGCTGCGTGTGAAGAGGGCTGTTAGCACTCCCTACGCGCCCCCGGGACCCGTGGCGTCACAGAGGTACGGTGTGGGTTGCGGTGTGTATGGTAGTCGCATGGGTTAGTGCGCAGGCTGTTGGTGACGGCTGCGATGTGGGGACAGCTCCCCGGACACGCGCCTGATCCTTAGGGGCTCCATGTGATAGTGGGCGGTACCGTATTATGGGCGACGGTGTGCATGGTGGGACGGCGCCCGGTTGTAGAAGGTTGGGATGTTCAATATGTGGGGACAGCTCCCCGGGAACGCGCATGTAACCCGAGGTATGTTTTGTGGTGGGTTGTTGTGGATGCCCATGGGTCGGGAGCTGCGTGTGAAGAGGGCTGTTAGCACTCCTTACGCGCCCCCGGACCCGTGGCGTCACAGAGGTACGGTGTGGGTTGCGGTGTGTATGGTAGTCGCATGGGTTAGTGCGCAGGCTGTTGGTGACGGCTGCGATGTGGGGACAGCTCCCCGGACACGCGCCTGATCCTTAGGGGCTCCATATGTGATAGTGGGCGGTACCGTATTATGGGCGACGGTGTGCATGGTGGGACGGCGCCCGGTTGTAGAAGGTTGGGATGTTCAATACGTGGGGACAGGTCCCCGGGCACGCGCCTGTAACCCGAGGTATGTTTTGTGGTGGGTTGTTGTGGATGCCCATGGGTCGGGAGCTGCGTGTTATTAAGAGGGCTGTTAGCACTCTCTACGCGCCCCCAGACCCGCGACGGGTGGTGGCATCAAGCCGATGGGTCGGGAGTTGCGTGTGAAGAGGGCTGTTAGCACTCCCTACGCGCCCCCGGGACCCGTGGCGTCACCGAGGTACGGTGTGGGTTGCGGTGTGTATGGTAGTCGCATGGGTTAGTTAGTGCGCAGGCTGTTGGTGACGGCTGCGATGTGGGGACAGCTCCCCGGACACGCGCCTGATCCTTCGGAACTCGCCATGTGATAGTCGGCGGTACCGTATTATGGGCGACGGTGTGCATGGTGGGACGGCGCCCGGTTGTAGAAGGTTGGGATGTTCAATATGTGGGGACAGCTCCCCGGGCACGCGCCTGTAACCCGAGGTATGTTTTGTGGCGGGTTGTTGTGGATGCCCATGGGTCGGGAGCTGCGTGTTAAGAGGGCTGTTAGCACTCTCTATCTACGCGCCCCCAGACCCGCGACGGGTGGTGGCATCAAGCCGATGGGTCGGGAGTTGCGTGTGAAGAGGGCTGTTAGCACTCCCTACGCGTCCCCGGGACCCGTGGCGTCACAGAGGTACGGTGTGGGTTGCGGTGTGTATGGTAGTCGCATGGGTTAGTGCGCAGGCTGTTGGTGACGGCTGCGATGTGGGGACAGCTCCCCGGATACGCGCCTGACCCTTAGGGGCTCCATGTGATAGTGGGCGGTACCGTATTATGGGCGACGGTGTGCATGGTGGGAAGGCGCCCGGTTGTAGAAGGTTGGGATGTTCAATATGTGGGGACAGCTCCCCGAGCACGCGCCTGTAACCCGAGGTATGTTTTGTGGTGGGTTGTTGTGGATGCCCATGGGTCGGGAGCTGCGTGTTAAGAGGGCTGTTAGCACTCTCTATCTACGCGCCCCCAGACCCGCGACGGGTGGTGGCATCAAGCCGATGGGTCGGGAGTTGCGTGAAGAGGGCTGTTAGCACTCCCTACGCGCCCCCGGGACCCGTGGCGTCACAGAGGTACGGTGTGGGTTGCGGTGTGTATGGTAGTCGCATGGGTTAGTGCGCAGGCTGTTGTGGATGTCCATGGGTCGGGAGCTGCGTGTTAAGAGGGCTGTTAGCACTCCCTACGCGCCCCCGGACCCCCGACGGTTGGTGGCAGTCGCATGGGTTAGTGCGCAGGCTGTTGGTGACGGCTGCGATGTGGGGACAGCTCCCCGGACACGCGCCTGATTTTTAGGGTCTCCATGTGATAGTGGGCGGTACCGTATTATGGGCGACGGTGTGCATGGTGGGACGGCGCCCGGTTGTAGAAGGTTGGGATGTTTAATATGTGGGGACAGCTCCCCGGGCACGCGCCTGTAACCCGAGGTATGTTTTGTGGTGGGTTGTTGTGGATGCCCATGGGTCGGGAGCTGCGTGTTAAGAGGGCTGTTAGCACTCTCTATCTACGCGCCCCCAGACCCGCGACGGGTGGTGGCATCAAGCCGATGGGTCGGGAGTTGCGTGTGAAGAGGGCTGTTAGCACTCCCTACGCGCCCCCGGGACCCGTGGCGTCACCGAGGTACGGTGTGGGTTGCGGTGTGTATGGTAGTCGCATGGGTTAGTGCGCAGGCTGTTGGTGACGGCTGCGATGTGGGGACAGCTCCCCGGACACGCGCCTGATCCTTAGGGGCTCCATGTGATAGTGGGCGGTACCGTATTACGGGCGACGGTGTGCATGGTGGGACGGCGCCCGGTTGTAGAAGGTTGGGATGTTCAATATGTGGGGACAGCTCCCCGGGCACGCGCCTGTAACCCGAGGTATGTTTTGTGGTGGGTTGTTGTGGATGCCCATGGGTCGGGAGCTGCGTGTTATTAAGAGGGCTGTTAGCACTCTCTATCTACGCGCCCCCAGACCCGCGACGGGTGGTGGCATCAAGCCGATGGGTCGGGAGTTGCGTGTGAAGAGGGCTGTTAGCACTCCCTACGCGCCCCCGGGCCCCGTGGCGTCACAGAGGTACGGTGTGGGTTGCGGTGTGTATGGTAGTCGCATGGGTTAGTGCGCAGGCTGTTGGTGACGGCTGCGATGTGGGGACAGCTCCCCGGACACGCGCCTGACCCTTAGGGGCTCCATGTGATAGTGGGCGGTACCGTAGTATGGGCGACGGTGTGCATGGTGGGACGGCGCCCGGTTGTAGAAGGTTGGGATGTTCAATATGTGGGGACAGGTCCCCGGGCACGCGCCTGTAACCCGAGGTATGTTTTGTGGTGGGTTGTTGTGGATACCCATGGGTCGGGAGCTGCGTGTTAAGAGGGCTGTTAGCACTCTCTATCTACGCGCCCCCAGACCCGCGACGGGTGGTGGCATCAAGCCGATGGGTCGGGAGTTGCGTGTGAAGAGGGCTGTTAGCACTCCCTACGCGCCCCCGGGCCCGAGGCGTCACAGAGGTACGGTGTGGGTTGCGGTGTGTATGGTAGTCGCATGGGTTAGTGCGCAGGCTGTTGGTGACGGCTGCGATGTGGGGACAGCTCCCCGGACACGCGCCTGATCCTTAGGGGCTCCATATGTGATAGTGGGCGGTACCGTATTATGGGCGACGGTGTGCATGGTGGGACGGCGCCCGGTTGTAGAAGGTTGGGATGTTCAATACGTGGGGACAGGTCCCCGGGCACGCGCCTGTAACCCGAGGTATGTTTTGTGGCGGGTTGTTGTGGATGCCCATGGGTCGGGAGCTGCGTGTTATTAAGAGGGCTGTTAGCACTCTCTACGCGCCCCAGACCCGCGACGGGTGGTGGCATCAAGCCGATGGGTCGGGAGTTGCGTGTTAAGAGGGCTGTTAGCACTCCCTACGCGCCCCCGGACCCGTGGCGTCACCGAGGTACGGTGTGGGTTGCGGTGTGTATGATAGTCGCATGGGTTAGTGCGCAGGCTGTTGGTGACGGCTGCGATGTGGGGACAGCTCCCCGGACACGCGCCTGATCCTTCGGAACTCGCCATGTGATAGTCGGCGGTACCGTATTATGGGCGACGGTGTGCATGGTGGGACGGCGCCCGGTTGTAGAAGGTTGGGATGTTCAATATTTATGTGGGGACAGCTCCCCGGGCACGCGCCTGTAACCCGAGGTATGTTTTGTGGTGGGTTGTTGTGGATGCCCATGGGTCGGGAGCTGCGTGTTAAGAGGGCTGTTAGCACTCTCTATCTACGCGCCCCCAGACCCGCGACGGGTGGTGGCATCAAGCCGATGGGTCGGGAGTTGCGTGTGAAGAGGGCTGTTAGCACTCCCTACGCGCCCCCGGGACCCGTGGCGTCACAGAGGTACGGTGTGGGTTGCGGTGTGTATGGTAGTCGCATGGGTTAGTGCGCAGGCTGTTGGTGACGGCTGCGATGTGGGGACAGCTCCCCGGACACGCGCCCGATCCTTAGGGGCTCCATGTGATAGTAGGCGGTACCGTATTATGGGCGACGGTGTGCATGGTGGGAAGGCGCCCGGTTGTAGAAGGTTGGGATGTTCAATATGTGGGGACAGCTCCCCGAGCACGCGCCTGTAACCCGAGGTATGTTTTGTGGTGGGTTGTTGTGGATGCCCATGGGTCGGGAGCTGCGTGTTAAGAGGGCTGTTAGCACTCTCTACGCGCCCCCAGACCCGCGACGGGTGGTGGCATCAAGCCGATGGGTCGGGAGTTGCGTGTGAAGAGGGCTGTTAGCACTCCCTACGCGCCCCCGGGACCCGTGGCGTCACAGAGGTACGGTGTGGGTTGCGGTGTGTATGGTAGTCGCATGGGTTAGTGCGCAGGCTGTTGGTGACGGCCGCGATGTGGGGACAGCTCCCCGGACACGCGCCGGAACCTTAGGGGCTCCATGTGATAGTGGGCGGTACCGTATTATGGGCGACGGTGTGCATGGTGGGAAGGTGCCCGGTTGTAGAAGGTTGGGATGTTCCATATGTGGGGACAGCTCCCCGAGCACGCGCCTGTAACCCGAGGTATGTTTTGTGGTGGGTTGTTGTGGATGCCCATGGGTCGGGAGTTGCGTGTTAAGAGGGCTGTTAGCACTCTCTGCGCGCCCCCGGACCCGCGACGGGTGGTGGCATCATGCCGATGGGTCGGGAGTTGCGTGTTAAGAGGGCTGTTAGCACTCCCTGCGCGCCCCCGGACCCGTGGCGTCACCGAGGTACGGTGTGGGTTGCGGTGTGCATGGTAGTCGCATGGGAAGTGCGCAGTCTGTCGGTGACGGCTGCGATGTGGGGACAGCTCCCTGGACACGCGCCCGAACCTTAGGGGCTCCATGTGATGGTGGGCGGTACCGTATGGGCGACGGTGTGCATGGTGGGAAGGCGCCCGGTTGTAGAAGGTTGGGATGTTCAATGTGTGGGGACAGCTCCCCGGGCACGTGCCTGTAACCCGAGGTATGTTTTGTGGTGGGTTGTCGTGGATGCCCATGGGTCGGGAGTTGCGTGTTAAGAGGGCTGTTAGCACTCTCTACGCGCCCCCGGACCCGCGACGGGTGGTGGCATCATGCCGATGGGTCGGGAGTTGCGTGTTAAGAGGGCTGTTAGCACTCCCTACGCGCCCCCGGACCCGTGGCGTCACCGAGGTACGGTGTGGGTTGCGGTGTGTATGGTAGTCGCATGGGAAGTGCGCAGTCTGTCGGTGACGGCTGCGATGTGGGGACAGCTCCCCGGGCACGTGCTTGACTTTTAGGGGCTCCATGTGATAGTGGGCGGTACCGTATGGGCGACGGTGTGCATGGTGGGAAGGCGCCCGGTTGTAGAAGGTTGGGATGTTCAATATGTGGGGACAGCTCCCCGGGCACGCGCCTGTAACCCGAGGTATGTTTTGTGGTGGGCTGTTGTGGATGCCCATGGGTCGGGAGTTGCGTGTTAAGAGGGCTGTTAGCACTCTCTACGCGCCCCCGGACCCGCGACGGGTGGTGGCATCATGCCGATGGGTCGGGAGTTGCGTGTTAAGAGGGCTGTTAGCACTCCCTGCGCGCCCCCGGACCCGTGGCGTCACCGAGGTACGGTGTGGGTTGCGGTGTGCATGGTAGTCGCATGGGAAGTGCGCAGTCTGTCGGTGACGGCTGCGATGTGGGGACAGCTCCCTGGACACGCGCCCGAACCTTAGGGGCTCCATGTGATGGTGGGCGGTACCGTATGGGCGACGGTGTGCATGGTGGGAAGGCGCCCGGTTGTAGAAGGTTGGGATGTTCGATGTGTGGGGACAGCTCCCCGGGCACGCGCGTGTAACCCGAGGTATGTTTTGTGGTGGGTTGTTGTGGATGCCCATGGGTCGGGAGTTGCGTGTTAAGAGGGCTGTTAGCACTCTCTGCGCGCCCCCGGACCCGCGACGGGTGGTGGCATCATGCCGATGGGTCGGGAGTTGCGTGTTAAGAGGGCTGTTAGCACTCCCTGCGCGCCCCCGGACCCGTGGCGTCACCGAGGTACGGTGTGGGTTGCGGTGTGTATGGTAGTCACATGGGTTAGTGCGCAGGCTGTTGGTGACGGCTGCGATGTGGGGACAGCTCCCTGGGCACGCGCCTGAACCTTAGGGGCTCCATGTGATAGTGGGCGGTACCGTAATATGGGCGACGGTGTGCATCATGGTGGCAAGGCGCCCGGTTGTAGAAGGTTGGGATGTTCAATATGTGGGGACAGCTCCCCGGGCCCGCGCGCCTGTAACCCGAGGTATGTTTTGTGGTGGGTTGTTGTGGATGCCCATGGGTCGGGAGTTGCGTGTTAAGAGGGCTGTTAGCACTCTCTACGCGCCCCCGGACCCGCGACGGGTGGTGGCATCATGCCGATGGGTCGGGAGTTGCGTGTTAAGAGGGTTGTTAGCACTCCCTACGCGCCCCCGGACCCGTGGCGTCACCGAGGTACGGTGTGGGTAGCGGTGTGTATGGTAGTCGCATGGGAAGTGCGCAGTCTATTGGTGACGGCTGCGATGTGGGGACAGCTCCCTGGACACGCGCCCGAACCTTAGGGGCTCCATGTGATGGTGGGCGGTACCGTATGGGCGACGACGGTGTGCATGGTGGAAAGGCGCCCGGTTGTAGAAGGTTGGGATGTTCAATGTGTGGGGACAGCTCCCCGGGCACGCGCGCCTGTAGCCCGAGGTATGTGTTGTGGTGGGTTGTTGTGGATACCCATGGGTCGGGAGTTGCGTGTTAAGAGGGCTGTTAGCACTCTCTACGCGCCCCCGGACCCGCGACGGGTGGTGGCATCATGCCGATGGGTCGGGAGTTGCGTGTTAACAGGGCTGTTAGCACTCCCTACGCGCCCCCGGACCCGTGGCGTCACCGAGGTACGGTGTGGGTTGCGGTGTGTATGGTAGTCGCATGGGAAGTGCGCAGTCTGTTGGTGACGGCTGCGATGTGGGGACAGCTCCCTGGATACGCCCCCGAACCTTAGGGGCTCCATGTGATGGTGGGCGGTACCGTATGGGCGACGGTGTGCATCATGGTGGGAAGGCGCCCGGTTGTAGAAGGTTGGGATGTTCAATATGTGGGGACAACTCCCCGGGCACGCGCCTGTAACCCGAGGTATGTTTTGTGGTGGGTTGTTGTGGATGCCCGTGGGTCGGGAGTTGCGTGTTAAGAGGTTTGTTAGCACTCCCTACGCGCCCCCGGACCTGCGGCGGGGAGTGGCATCATGCTGATGGGTCGGGAGTTGCGTGTTAAGAGGGCTGTTAGCACTCCCTACGCGCCCCCGGACCCGTGGCGTAACCGAAGTACAGTGCGGGTTGCGGTGTGTATGGTAGTCGCATGGGAAGTGCGCAGTCTGTTGGTGACGGCTGCGATGTGGGGACAGCTCCCTGGGCACGCGCCTGATCCTTTATAGGGGCTCCATGTGATAGTGGGCGGTACCGTATGGGCGACGGTGTGCATGGTGGCAAGGCGCCCGGTTGTAGAAGGTTGGGATGTTCAATGTGTGGGGACAGCTCCCCGGGCACGTGCCTGTAACCCGAGGTATGTTTTGTGGTGGGTTGTCGTGGATGCCCATGGGTCGGGAGTTGCGTGTTAAGAGGGCTGTTAGCACTCTCTACGCGCCCCCGGACCCGAGACGGGTGGTGGCATGAAGCCGATGGGTCGGGAGTTGCGTGTCAAGAGGGCTGTTAGCACTCCCTACGCGCCCCCGGACCCGTGGCGTCACCGAGGTATGGTGTGGGTTGCGGTGTGTATGGTAGTCACATGGGTAAGTGCGCAGGCTGTTGGTGAGGGCTGCGATGTGGGGACAGCTCCCCGGACACGCGCCTGATCCTTAGGGGCTCCATGTGATAGTGGGCGGTACCGTATTATGGGCGACGGTGTGCATGGTGGGAAGGCGCCCGGTAGTAGAAGGTTGGGATGTTCCATATGTGGGGACAGCTCCCCGAGCACGCGCCTGTAACCCGAGGTATGTTTTGTGGTGGGTTGTTGTGGATGCCCATGGGTCGGGAGTTGCGTGTTAAGAGGGCTGTTAGCACTCTCTACGCGCCCCCGGACCCGCGACGGGTGGTGGCATCATGCCGATGGGTCGGGCGTTGCGTGTTAAGAGGGCTGTTAGCACTCCCTACGCGCCCCCGGACCCGTGGCGTCACCGAGGTACGGTGTGGGTTGCGGTGTGTATGGTAGTCTCATGGGAAGTGCGCAGTCCGTTGGTGACGGCTGCGATGTGGGGACAGCTCCCTGGACACGCGCCCGATCCTTAGGGGCTCCATGTGATGGTGGGCGGTACCGTATGGGCGACGGTGTGCATGGTGGGAAGGCGCCCGGTTGTAGAAGGTTGGGATGTTCGATGTGTGGGGACAGCTCCCCGGGCACGTGCCTGTAACCCGAGGTATGTTTTGTGGTGGGTTATTGTGGATGCCCATGGGTCGGGAGTTGCGTGTTAAGAGGGCTGTTAGCACTCTCTACGCGCCCCGGGACCCGCGACGGGTGGTGGCATCATGCCGATGGGTCGGGAGTTGCGTGTTAAGAGGGCTGTTAGCACTCCCTACGCGCCCCCGGACCCGTGGCGTCACCGAGGTACGGTGTGGGTTGCGGTGTGTATGGTAGTCGCTTGGGAAGTGCGCAGTCTGTTGGTGACGGCTGCGATGTGGGGACAGCTCCCTGGGCACGC
>LGRX02026855.1:0-40158 GCA_001247695.2 Cymbomonas tetramitiformis | reverse complement strand
TTGCAACCTTGCTACTGCCACCATAATAAGCTAATAATGCCACAACAAGCCACAAGCTACCTGGAATAACCTGTAGCCACTCCGCCATCCAGATCCACCATCATACGTACCGAGTAATGAAGGTCTTCGCTTTTGACCACCCCGACCCCCATGGAGTAAGACCTGCACTCCACATCCCCGCGCACGCGCTCAGCCAGTTGCCTCCGCGGCGGCTGGTTGCACAACATGCTTGTGCATACATGGGGTGTGCAAGATGGTGGGTCACCCAACATCTGAGTTGAACACTTGACAATCATCCGCCCCGGGGGAAATCACCATCACGTGGTGCTCGGCGTATTCCACATAAGGATCACCTCCAACGGGGGTTTCGATCCTAGGAGCGTCCTGTAAGAGAGCGCCCTTAACGGACGCGTGGCGGTTTATGGTTCTCGCCAGTTCCGATGTCCAGAAGTCACACTGTAAGCGCGCGTCTCGGCGGGCACGGGCCTTGCAAAACTCCGGGCATTCCATCCATCTTCGGATGGTATCCTCGATCGGGAAATAATAGAACCACTCCTTCGGGCGCAACTTCTCCCCGTCCGCGGTTTTCACAACCTCAAACCGGCTTTCCTTGCAGCGCTTGACAACGATACCCGCTTCGTCTTTCTCCAGCACCACACCGCACTCCTCCATTGGGTCCCATTTCCTCGGATCTGACTCTCGGGGGAAATGTCGGCACCACCGCGGGCATACATGAACCGCATATGCCATGTGATCTTCTACTTGCATGTAAGTCCGCATCCTATATAGGGTGCTTGGCAAGCGACATCGGGTAGGCCCACCCATCAGCATGAGCAGGACCTTCAGAAATCTGTCAAAAGCTGGCCGTGCCCAGCCTTGGTCCATTCGCAACTGCATGAAGTAGTAGACCGCCTCACCAACGGTTATATCATTATCCGGATTGTCAATAAACAGCGGTTCACCTGGGCGGATGTCCCATTGCAGGTTCTCCAGCGGAGGCATGTCCACGTCCTGCTCTTCCTCGGCCGTGCGCAAGAGTTCATCCATGAGACCTGCATCCGTGGCCGTGCGCTCGTCCCACATGGCGTAGTCTGTTGGCCACGCCTGGTCGCAACCGTGGGCATGGAAGGCTTGCTTTATCAAACCGTGCGTACGAACCCCATACCGCATTGTTAGTTCTTTACACACCCGTTGTGGGCTGGCAATACACTTAGCACACAAGAATGTTGCTGTCGTACGTACCTGGACAAATATGTTTTCGTTATACTCGGTGGCATCACTTTCCAGACGTAGCTGCCCCAATAGCTGTGCGGTCTCCGCGTCGTCAGGTCCCTCCTCGTCTGAGAAGCCATCGGCACTTGCTTTAAGAAGGTCAGGCACCTCCTCTAGGTCGAACGACATATTCTCTGGTACCGCGCTGTCATGTGAGGTCTGGTTCTCCGTTAATTGCTCGTCGGGGCCGTACAGTTCCCCAGGCATGCGCATGGCCCCAATACTGGCCGGCCACGTAGGTAGCTTCGTCACACGCCATCTCGAAGTAACATTGCCACTTGCCGCGTTTATTGTCTTCGCCACCTTGGTGAGGCGGTCATGCTCCGCCCGAAGCAATGGCCCTCCTCCTGCAGGGGGCGCTCCGTCTCGTCGACGGAGGAGTGATCGCAGACTAGTGCGGGTGCCCTTGGACTCCGATGCAATGTCCATCACGTCAGATAGGCTAAGGCCGTACGTTGCATAAAGATCCTGCAAAAATACGACGATTGTTAGTATTCCACCGTGGTTGTTGGCAAACAAAGGTTGCACGCGCTGCCTCCCCCCGCTCATCCCCACCCCGTGAACACTTGGCCAACAGGAGGACGAAAGGCGCACACGCAGCAATCATGTCGGCGAGGGAAGCTTTCAACCCGTGAGGCAAGTTGCGACAGGCAGTTGGAGCATGTACTTTGCGGGTTCTCAATATTAAAAATATTTGCATGTTTACGATGTCTAAGGGGCTGCGCCACGCCCTTTCCTAGCGCACTCCCTAGTGCGTATTGCATGTGCCCCACGTCTGTTCTCACACGACTGCCGTGTGGGTTCTATGAGTGATCGGCGTCCGCTATTTCCGTACTACGTCTCGGCGATTTATCAACACTACACCCGTTCCCAGAACGACGTGGTGCGCAGATGCTTCGGCCGCGCGTCCCCAAAGCCGCCTCGGTACTCGTCGGTTGTAAGTTCTCGGTTGTCACCGGAGCGATTTTTCCACCACACTCGGTAGTCCTCCGTGACGTATAGCTCTGGGACGCGAACCAGATTCATTTGCATCAGCTCGTCCCAGTCAAAAGTCTCCACGGAGAAGTCGTCGTGGAAAACAGAGTAATCGAAGGCTCCGACGGGATCCTCCGGTCGGTCTTCCCACGCTTTCACGCCGATGCAATGGCACCGCATCACGGGGGGGTGCCCCAGCGCGCGCCACGCTGCAGGCGTGTTATGCTCGAAGCAATCCATGCCAACGAAGATCTCCAGGTCGCGCACTGTGCCATTTAAGTCATGAACATCCGCAGGGTATATTTCCCCGTAGTCCGCATGCGAGAAGTCCTCCAGCAGGAACTCCCCCGCCTGTGTATTCTGATTCACGTGGAGCTTCTTCTGGTCCCGAGAGGACATCCCGGTGCGCACAAGGTGGGCCTTCCGTCCGACGGGGCAGATTTTGCTCATGTGCTTGTTGCCCTGTACACGTGCAGGCGCCGGTGGTTCCGCCATGCTCTTGGAGGAGCGCGCCGTTCGCGGAACGCCACGCCTTTGCACTGAAGATACCTTCTTCCAGGTGGCTTTAAAGGCAGCCTGAAGCGCCTCGGACGATTCCTTGTGTTTTAGCAGGTCGGCCGTCCAGCGCTTGTCCAGCGTCTCACGGGCCTGTTTCTCGTAGTGGTTGGCATGCTTGACAGGCAGAAGATTGAATCCAGGCATATGTACCGTAAAGAACACGGCCTTCGCAGTCATATTCACGCGCTT
Organism: Cymbomonas tetramitiformis; assembly: GCA_001247695.2. Taxonomy (NCBI): domain Eukaryota; kingdom Viridiplantae; phylum Chlorophyta; class Pyramimonadophyceae; order Pyramimonadales; family Pyramimonadaceae; genus Cymbomonas; species Cymbomonas tetramitiformis. The sequence goes on along the minus strand of LGRX02026855.1, from coordinate 37,164 downwards.
CCCCGTTTCCTTGTGCACTCGGGCGACATGCGCGACGAGGGTGGCGATGTCCAGCTGCTCTACTTGTGGAAGCAGGTCTTGCAGCAGGCGTTGCAGGCCCTCAAGGGCGCTTTCCTCCCCGAAGCACAGCTGGCTTAGCTTGCGCCTCTTGACTGCGAGCCATACAATATCACGTCACCAACTACCCACAGGGCCCGGCTAGTCAAATCGACAACAAAGACTGCACGCACGGGCCGACTTACATGCTATATTGTTCTCCACCTGCAGCTCGTACGCGTTCTTTAGCCGAGGGCTGGTACGCACAGGTAATCGAAGGCACTCTGGAACTGCAAACCAGTCAACATCACGTCACCACCTACACACGGTGCCAGGCTAGTCAAACCGACAACAGAAACTGGTCCCAGGGGCCGACTTACTTGCTATATTGTTCTCCACCTGCAGGTCATTCGCGTTCTCATGCTGCGTGTTTAGCCGAGGGCTGGTACGCACAGGTGCCGAGTCGCTCCCTGGAACGTCTTCTGGGGCTGCTTGTGAAGCCACGGATTGCTCCCCGTTGATTCGTTGGCCTGTTGCGCGCGCGGCACGTCGGAGCCTCGTGCGCTGGAATCTAGCGCTGGTTCGCGGAGTCATCTCTGCCCCGGGCGCCTGTGCGCCGGACACTGCTGCCCCCCCCCATGCAGATGTGCACCCCCCGGTTCTCCTGCCGCATCAGCCACCGTTGGCGTGCCGCACTGCGTGGTAGGGCTTGTTGGCGGGGTCGACACCTCCGTCCTCGGTGCCATGGGCTCCGCCCGCGCCCCACCTGCCGCAATGGGGGGGGGTGACTGGTAAGCGCTTCAGCGCGTGTCAGTGGAATCACGAGATGGGGCCTCTTCGACGCCAGCGCCTGAAGGTTGAAGCTTTTGCACGCTGCCAAATCATCCGCTTGAAACCGAGCCAGCGTCATTCCCTTTTGCTGCATTATGCCGGCCCGGCGATTGTATAAACGAGCGTTCACTTTTCTCGTCGCCTCTTTCTGCGTCAGTATGGGGTAAATGGTGGTGACCTTCTCCACGATCATCGCATGCCGTTGCTTCGCTGGGGGGTCCCGCTTGAACGCCTTGCTGAGGTGTATTATGAGTCCGGCCTGGATATCGAAGCCTGGTGGAGAAGCCATGATGTAGGTTTCAATATCGCATTGAACCTCGGAGGCCTTCCTGGTTCTCGTGACCTTTGCCTTTTCCTGCACATTCCCCGGACAGCACACACCACATACCAACCACATAACTAACATAACAACCATACCAACATATCAACAAACATATCAACCAACATATCAACCACATAACTACATCAAAACCGCATAACAAACTGGGCTTAACACCCCCCTCCCTTCGGTTTGCGCCCGCGCCCGCTAGGCTCTCCAAACAGGTGGTCCGCCACTCGAGGCGGAAAGGCGGTTACAAAGGAACGCAATACTTGTTTATTTACATTTACGTATAGTTTACATCTAGGGGGCTGCGCCACGCCCTTCCCTAGCGCACTCGCTACTATCGATGCAGACTGCTTATTTCTGACATTGCTCTACTGCTTAGATGAGTTTGCCACGCTGCTTTGCAACATCACTCTACCGCTGCGATGGGAGCTGCTCGACTCCAACTCGCTACTATCGATGCAGACTGCTTATTTCTGACATTGCTCTACTGCTTAGATGAGTTTGCCACGCTGCTTTGCAACATCACTCTACCGCTGCGATGGGAGCTGCTCGACTCCAACTCTGAACAGCAGCGCCTCTTGCCTGCACATGACAACAACCAGTATATTGGGATTTGTAAGGTTTTGTATACAAGGACACGCGCACGCCACTCCTAACCCACCGGCTGTAATCCATCACGCAGATGTCGATTGCAGAAAGCGATTGTTGATGAGATCCAAAGCAGTACCTGATTAGTTAGTCGCCCCTGACGGCTTGAACGGCTTCTTCGATTTCTTCCCTGGCGCACCATCGGACCGCGTCACGCGTTTTCCCTTGCGCAATCTCTCCATTTCAGCTTTTTCCTTTCCCGCCGCTTCCTCCGTGAGGATCCGCATGAAGTGGCCAGGGTAAGTTACCCATGTCTGGTCATCTGCCGGAAGCTTGGGGTCGTATAACGGAACCTCCAGCATGTGCAGGATCCGGATGGGTTCGTTGCTCGTCAGTGGTTCTTCAGGGGGCGGGCAGAAGTACTGCATACTGAAGGGCGCATATTGGCCGTATATCGCGTTGTCACGGTCGGGCATGACGAGATTCTTGTGATTGACGCCTGGTGGCCACTTCCGGCGCAACACTTCCTCTCGAGTGGGGAATATCCGGTACACCTGCAGAACCCGTTTGGCCATGCTCGCCAGGACCAGGAACGAATGCTCGTCACTGTGCGCCTTCCCCTTATGCAGATCACTGATGAATTCGGGATCGTTCAGCCACTCCGGGCGGCGGCCAGATCCATCGCTCCAGCTGGGGTTTGTGTTAATATACGCAACTAAAGCCTCCCGCAGCTTGACTGTAAAGAACTTCACGCCGCTCCGTTGCACTTGGTGACAGGGTCGTCCATCCGCACATGTGATGTACGGAGCAACCACGGAAAGCCAGCAATCACCGTCAAACGGGACATCCCTTAACGTTAGCCCAGCGGATGCCAGGTATTCCTTGAGGGCGTCGTCGGTTGCAAAGCCCTGCTGTTGCGCTGGTTGTTCATGGGTTAGCTGCATTCTGGCGTCCAGAACACCCGGCTCAGCGATCACGTGCGGGCCGTCGGTCTGAAGTTGCTTGACCTCCGTGTAAAAAATCAGTCGACCTTCCTCGCCTGGTGCGTCACACGCAAAATCTAACATCAATTGCATGTCCGCAGTCCGTACATGGTGCACCCGTCCATCATTGCCATACACCAAGGTGCCCTCCGTCAGGCCTTGGGGGCAGGGCGGAGCTGCCCCGACGACGCGTGCTTCCGGGGCCGGTGTGGCCGCGGGAGCAGCCATTGGTGCAGCAGCACTGGTCGCCGGTTGGCCCTCCAATCCGCATTCCATGGCTGCCAGCGTCTTCCTAGGGCGACATGTTTTCCTGCCGGAAGTTGCCACGTGCGATGGCACGGTGGGAGGTGCTGTAGTGGCAGGCATAGGTGCACTCCTCGCCTTAGTGTTACGCGCAGCCAGCCCAAGGCAAGGTGGGACTGCCTGCAATGAGGCCACGTTCCGATGCCAGCCAGGGGTATCCGATGGGGACAGGTGGCAACTGCACCGACACGCGAACGTGGGCTGTGAACAATTCCAGTTGTGGGTGATGACGGAAGCCACAAGCTTCGCCAATTCCATGCCGGGAAAGCTAAGCTGGTGTAAGAGTTCACTGGTTAGGTAACCGTTGGCGTCGAACATAGGCTGCCTGATGGGTGTCGTCAGCCGTCTTCGCTCCGCCGCCTTCCGCTTTCTATTCGCCTGCCGCCGGAGCACGGCACCTGGAGACCGCTTGCCTGAATATGGCTTCTTGGGCTGCTTCTTAGGCTGCTCACCACCGCCAACAGCTGGTGTGTGGCCAAGCAGCACCGCATGCTCGTCAGCGCGAGCAGCAGCCGGAGCTGCTGCTCCTTCATCCGTCGCCACCATGCTGGGTTTGGCTGCAGTTCGATGTACAGACACGCAAAGCGCCTTGATCACTGACTGCATCGTGGGGCAAGACACTTGCATCTTCTGGAAGAGCGGGTGTTCATGGAACCCCTGCACCGTTGACGCTTGCACAACAACCTGCCCCTCCCCATACTGCAGGGGGGGTCCCGCGCATTGCTCCGGGCTTGGTGCCTCTGCCGGAGGCAGGTTCCATTTCACATCCCTGAGGGAGGCGCGCTCTTCCGGTGAGAGGTCGGCACTCGGACCGAAGGCGAGCAGAATCTGGCGCGCACCCATGGCCACGTCTGCAAAGCTGACAACCGCGCGCGCACGTGCCTCCGCCGGTTCCAGCGCCTGAAAGTCCTGCAACGTGGCGGCATATCCCCGGTGCCTCTCGTGGACCATTAGCGGTGGCCTTATTCCCCTCTCATTCCGGAAGTCAAAGCACTTGCCGCACATCACGTGCCCCACTTGCGTCAGATCTGTACCCTCGTGAAGGGCGTGTATGCAAGCCTTACAGGCGTGCACCCTTGGCAGGAGATCGTACCCGCCCTTGAACTGGATGGCATCACCGCATGCTATGCACACCATTCGTATAGGCATGCCGTACATCTCCGTGAACCCGTGTGAGGCGATGTGCACCGCGTTGTCCAGGTCGATGACACCCTTCTCCAGGTACGAGAACGCATGGTACACGCAAAGGGACAGGGACCTCTGCCTGAATAATCCTTCCAGCCCAGGCACGGCCTGACCAGGGCACTTTCCCTGGTGTGCGGTGAGCGTGGTCGGCCACACGGTCATCCAACCGGGCCCTCCTCCCACGCGCGCCTGCTGGAAAGGGGAGGCGGTGGGGAAGCCCTGGAAAGCCGCGGGCAGCTGCATGACACCATCCTCGTTCTCCGGCCAGTACTTCGTCTCAACCGTTTCGGGCAAGACCTCAGTGTAACCCTGCTCATCCAGGCACATCAGGGCGGAGTAGGTACGGATTCCAGCCTCACCATACACCCGTTCCAGCCCAAGCAGTTCCTCCATGGAATGCGCATGAACGTCCGTGTGCTTGACCTGACTGGGGCTGTCAATGCAACGACCGAGTACAGCAGGCGCCGGCAGGAATACTTTTGTGTCCGGCGTCCTCTCCCCCAAATGGCGATAGATACAGTCTCCCCGCCGCACCATCTCATCTCGCATGTACCACCACACTATACGAAACACTCGCTGCGGTTGGCCGCCATGCGCGTCACCAGCCTCCCATAGGCAATAGACCTGCGCCCGGCCGTGCGGGGATATCAACGGTGGGGTTTTATACTTCGCCACCGCACTCGAAAACAGTCCACCCACCACGAAGAACGGTAGTAGACTTTCCGAAATCGGATTCAGCGTCTCCTCATATTCCTGACGAACAAGTTCCTGTGTGCTAACGGCCAAATCCCACCAGGCACGAAGCCGAACACAGAAATCCTGGAGGTCCTCCACCCCCATCCTCATGAACTCCGGGGTCAGGGGGGGCTCGCCGAAAGCTTCGCGTGCAAGCTTCCAACTTTTGGTGTTGATCGTAATGTTACCGTGCAGCTTTTTCCGGAGCTCGGCAATAGTCAAGCCCGTTTCATTTAATTGCCGGTTACTCCCCCTAGGGAGGGGCTCGTCAGGAGGTAATGCGCGCTGCGCCTTCCGAAGCGTCTCTTCCTCGCTGCTGTATTCCTCAAGTAACTGCAACAATCTACACAGCTCCTTGCTGATCCAATCTATCCATTCCAGGATGACCTCTATGTCTGCCAACTGGGCCGTGTAGACGGCGAGCGCCGCTCCTCCTCGGAACTCCCTGATGGCATTCAACTGCTCGTCATCTGCCGAACATCCCGCACTGATGTGGTAATCCAACAGGACGTCTACGTTCGCCGGATACTTTTGGGTGTGCACGGAACGGGCGTCCGCTCCCGGGAACAATCTTAGCCATGGCCTGTCCCCGTACTCCTGCCCCCCCTGGCCCACACAACCCCCCTGCACTGTAAGGTCGCGTATTAGAGGAGCTGTCCTCACACCGCACCGAACATGGGCATAGGTTGCAATACACTTATTCATTATGAACAATACTCGTATTCATTATAAAAACATATTATTCACATGTACATATTCAACTTTTATTCACATTGGTCTTGATCAATGATTACGGTTCGCTCGGTTTGCCTACTTCTTCAGCTTTACTCTACTACATTCCTGTCGATGGCACGACTTCCAGTGCATTTGCGCACAACCATGGGAACAATACACTGCTTGGTGACAGCCACCACACCGCTTCGCCCCTTGTTTACCACAATTCATGCAAAGACACTGGTGTGCTGACACCGAGCACTTCCCAAACCGATCCTTGTTTGCCTCGTGAACAGCGGCTGTTGTCAAGCACGCGGTCCAGCCGTTGGGGAGCTTCACTGGTGAATTGAAGTCTGTTGTGCCCAATGACAATGTGGACAACCCAATCTCCTGGTAACACCCCAAACGGTCGCGTGTCAGAGGAGCTGTCCTCACACCGCACCATAGATATTCCGTGTGCCCTACCCACATGCGCCCACGGTCAACCGCACCAACCAGAAACAACCACATAATTCACACCGGCCACACCCCCTTCTTATGGTCGCGTGTCAGAGGAGCTGTCCTCACACCGCACCATATATATTCGATTTGCCCAACCCACATGCGCCCACGGTCTGCCGCACCGACCCAAAACAAACACATACATCCTACCGGCCACACCCCCTTATTATGGTCGCGTGTCAGAGGAGCTGTCCTCACACCGCACCATACATATTCGGTGTGCCCAACCCACATGCGTCCACGGTCCACCGCACCGAACCGAAACAGCCACATACATCCTACCGACCGGCCACACCCCCTTATTATGGTCGCGTGTCAGAATAGTTGTCCTCGCACCGCACCATATACATTCCGTGTGCCCAACCCACATGCGCCCACGGTCCACCGCACCGACCCGAAACAGCCTCATACATCCTACCGGCCACACCCCCTTATTATGGTCGCGTGTCAGAGGAGCTGTCCTCACACCGCACCATACATATTCAGTGTGCCCTGTACGCGCATAGCACCACCTGAGAGACGACATACGCTCATTCAACAAGACGTTCTAAAATTTATTTCAAAAGTTGCTTACATCTAGGGGGCTGCGCCACGCCCTTCCCTAGCGCACTCGCTACTATCCATGCAGACTGCTTATTTTGGGCATTGGTACACCGCTTAGATGAGTTCACCGCAGACCACCACTATCTTAGCCACTATCGGGGTTCACAGTTCACATTGTCCCACTGCTGACACGAGGTCGCGAAGCTCGGGTATCTGATGCAAAAAACGGCCCAATATACCCCCGCGTGATCATACGGGCAGCGCAGCGTACGCTCAAAGTCTTGAACACATAACCGCCATATTCCCATAGCCCCGCCATATTCCTCCATTCCGACACAGCGATGGCCTTGCATTCGTGTCGGTGTGTCCGCTGCCAGTCTCCGCGCTGACACTCAGGTGAACAGTACACACGCAAAAGGCACCCTCCGCATTGACGGACGCCTTTCCCAATCAGGACACGGCGACATACGGAACAAGGCTCTTGTCTCTTCGGCAGGGATCTCGGGGGAATCGGTTGACAGTATTCCGCAAAGTGCGCATGGATGTAGATTATTGTTCTCCAACACTCGTGGCCGTGTGAGCACTGGCGCGGAAAACTGGTGGATTCGCTTTGCCCGCGGTTTTGAAAAGATGAAGCGTAGATACCTTCCGCTGCACGTATGCATACCACACGATTGGCATAGTCAGGTCTGCCGTATTTGGGAATTTTTTTAGTGGTACGCATCTGCCGAAATATGCACTCCGGCGCGAACTGTGATACATTGTATCCAGTGCATTTTATGAGAGGTTCGATGGGATTCTCAGGACACCATGCCTCCACCATGATATCTCCACGCGCAGGATCCCCTGTCGCGGCATACTTGTCTTGCACATACACGAACGCCATCCACGTCTCGCCCGGCCGGCCAGTGGTCACCCAGCTTTTCCTCCACCATCCGCGACGCAACTGACCTTCCACGACAACATTGCCTGATTGGAGCGACTCCACCCGCCATTGGACGACACGGTGGAACATGGTTCGCACGGCGGTAACCACCAGCGCCAAGAAAAGGGCACGCGAAGAAAACGGTCGTGGATCATAGCGCAGTTCCGGGCACTTTAGCGAACCGAACATCACACATGCATCGCTTTCGGGCTCCCATTGCCTTTGTGCAGTTTCCGGCACATCCAGGAGAAACATCTCTGCATTCCCTTGGGGACGTGCACCCTCCAACAGCGAGCCCCATGATGCATCCGGGCCGTACAGGCAATGCCCGTGAAACTTGAACTCAAAGGAGTACGATTCGGCTCCCTCCACATTTTGACGCATGCGGCGGACATATATAGCAGAACGCCCGACATCGGTACCGCAAAAATTCAGTCATGTCCACCCAAGAGTCAAGCGTCATGTACGCATTCGCACACGCGGATCGCAGCGGTTCGTGACCCAGACCGGTTAACGTGCCTGCAACCTAAAACACCGCACAATCGATTTTCAATACACTTTAATGCCAAAAGTATTACTCATCTGGAAGTTTTAGGTGCCTCCATAATGTACCTTTAATAATTGGAGCAATTAACGGACAAGTGGTGCGCGCTCACGTGAGGTCTACAAGTGTACCGGCGGGCACGGGCGGAATCCACTCAACGACAATGCCGTACCCTTGCAAATCGTCAAGCCTATACAGGCAGCACGGACTACCCCTTCGCCTAAATAGGTCTACATGAGTCCCGCCGCGCGAAAGTCTCAACACTAGAACCGTGCTGTGAACTCGTGCCGCATAAACCGTCAGGGTGTAGTTCACCAAATAACCCCAGTGACACCGGTGTTCGTCACACAAATAATTTTTTTGTTGAGGAGTAATGCCCGCCTGGGTTGAACACCAACCCACAGAGTTGGCCATCTTGGCCACTGTTCCCTGCAAGGCCTGCGCACGGTACTTGCCGCTAGTTGCCGCAGCCAGAGACCATATGAAACACTTGCCATCGCCAGGGACGCGTACAATATGCCATGTTCGGAGACAGCGCCCCTACAAAAACACGCAAACAGTCATGACCAGGGAGGTTCACGGTGTTCACGTGCGCAGTGCAGGCATCCGTGACCAACAGGCAGGACAGGTGCGTTGCAATACAAGTATCAATCACGGAAAGCATCACGATCAAAGCACTGCACCGTATTTCGCGAGTACAAACAATACACCAATTCCCAAAGAAGCTCATTTTGGCTTTACACATAAAAAGTGTATAGAAATTGTATTACATATCTTGTTCTCCCTCACTATTCAAGAGTGTTATTAGCTGTTGCCAATGAGCTGTTGCCTCGTTATTAACACTATCACTATTCCATGTTGTCATAAAAGCTAGATGATCCTCAATGGTCCACCTCCACGGTGCCGGCGGTTTGCGGGCCGTGCACTCCATCCTATGCCCAAACGGCGCCAACCTCCAATGCGCACGCTGACAGACTATGTCGCAATAGCGTACTTGCCGGCATGGGCACCGCCTCCTGGTTCCACGAGGCAGCCTGGTCTTGCACAATGAGCATCGGCCAATCCGAAGTGCGGTGGCACGCCAAGCTGAGAACGCCGCACACTTGGCGTTCACTGCATCCACTTGAACGCCAAGCTCCGCGTAGGTCAAGAGACGGCTGACAGGAAGGAGAGGGGAGTCTTCTGAAATGGAGGGGGCATCTGTAAGGTCTCGGTGAAGCTGCGTCCCAAAAAACGATTGGAAGACGTTGGTGAAGTGTAACCGAGGGTGACCCCACGGACCGTGAACAAGCACAACCTCCCCCCACCAACCATGGCAACCGCTGCCGTCGAGGGGCGTGGCATATACACGAAGTCGCAGCAGGCCCCGTAGGCCGTAGGGATGTCCCAATTGGGGCACAGACCAGCCGCTCCGCGGCCACCCTGCAAACTCGAAAAAGTTGGCGGAGGGGGTCAGCGGACACTCCCCGGCCTTCACGAATATAGCGTGATGAAGATGTTGATCACCAAAGACGTCCAGCAGCAAGCTTTGCGCGTGCAACGCAAAGGAGTCCGCCGAGCTCTCAGGCCATAACCCACCAGCAAGACGGCGTTGCTCAAGCGTCCAGATTTTCAATAGAGACCACCGCTCCAAGCCAACCTGGCTGCAATACGCGTGACGAGGTGTGGATGTTACCTGCGGCAAAAGGCATGGTACGTAGGTTTTCAGAAGTAAAAAAACCAACCATCTCCATCCAACTGGCTGGATCGCTGTGATTTATCGCATGCCAGGAAGGCAGCTTTGCAGCCGCAATGCAGGCATCAGGCGGGAACATATGAACATCATCCAATACCCTATACGAGGACATCGGCGACGAACCTACCTCCTAGGTTAGCATCCAATGGCGCTTATTGGTTTCCCAGACATCACTAACTTGCCATCGGTAGCCGCCTCGGAGGCCACAAAAAGACGGGCAAGGCTAGCGGCGGATGGCCGTTTCGCGGGCTCGCGGTGCACGCAGTCCATAACTGGGTTCCAGATTGCACGGCTGACATAGGTATTGCTTGACCGCTTCCCCAGGATGTCATGCACCGTCGCGCTGGTGGCATCATCATTAACTCTCTTAAGGGCGTCACGTGAATCTCGAATCAAGATGCGCACGAGGATCGGGGCAATCGCCCACATGTCGGTTGCAGGTGTCGGTCCTCCATTACTGTACTCCGGCGCATACACGGATCCAGGCTTCTGATGTGCATCGTCAGGCGTTCCGGAGGTCCATCGGTGCCTTCGGTAGTGGTCTTCAGGCAGCCCTTCCCTATGCTGCCGCCTTGATAGCCCGAAGTCGATGATGACCAAGCTGTCGGGCCTCGTCGGGGAAAGCACCATGTTTGTTGCCCGGACGTCCCCGTGGGAGATACCGGCTTTATGCAGCGCAGCAAAGCCTCGTCAAGATTCTGGCGCACAGGTCTCTCTTGAAGGTCATGGTAACAGCCACGGGCGGTTGTGCCAGGAAGGCGTCCAGGGAGATGCCGTGGTCCATGGAAAGTAAGAACGGTGCACATGCGGGACGTTCTCGTTCGCCAAGCTGCCGCAAACCGAAGTGGAGTATATATGGGCGACACGTACTGCGGAGCTGAATTCGCGGCGAGGGTCGTCATGTATAGTTCCCGAGCAAACTCGGAAAAGCGGGTTGACGCGCTTGGCCAGTGCTTTAGACTGAACTCTTTGTACACCAAAGGAACTGTGCCGTTGAGGGTGCAACCGACTCTGGTTGACGCGAAACCGCCGTCGCACTTTTTCGCCGGACCTAAAGGATTTGAGAACGTGACCATATTGTAGGAGATATCACCCAAGTTGCAGTTCTGCGCCAGAGTGCGCGCGACATCCGGGCCGTAACGCCAGGCGGTTGTGCGTGGGTGACGACTGTTCACGGACGTGAGCTGGGAGTAGTACTCCGAGCAACCACCCACGAATATGGGAAGCGGTGCTTGTGGAAGGGGTTTCTTCTCCTCGACAGAAGCTTCAAGTGCACTATTTGCCCTTTCCAACTTCACTAGTTTTTTCTTAAGACGCTTGGACTTGTTGTTACGGCTGCGGGTTTTGCGTTTCTTGGTCTTGCAAAAGGTGCAGCAACCGCCCTCCTCTATCAGACCTAGTATTATATTTAATGATGTTACACACATACGACACGCCACAACCCACATGCGCCCACGGTCCGCCGCACCGGCCCGAAACAACCACATATCTCCTACCGGCCACACCCCCTGAATATGGTCGCGTGTCAGAGGAGCTGTCCTCACACCACACCAAATATATCCCGTGTGCCCTACCCACATGCGCCCACGGTCCACCGCACCAACTCGACACAACCACATACATCCTACCGGTCACACCCCCTTGTTATGGTCGCGTGTCAGAGGAGCTGTCCTCACACCGCACCATATATATTCAGTGTGCCCAACCCACATGCGCCCACGGTCCACCGCACCAACCCGAAACAGCCACATACATCCTACCGGCCACACAATTTTATTATGGTCGCGTGCCAGAGGAGCTGTCCTCACACCGCACCAAATATATTCCGTGTCCCCAACCCACATGCGCCCACGGTCCACCGCACCGACCCAAAACACACACACATACATGCTACCGGCCACACCCCCTTAATATGGTCGCGTGTCAGAGGATTTGTCCTCACACCGCACCATAGATATTCGGTGTGCCCAACCCACATGCGCCCACGGTCCACCGCACCGACCCGAAACAAACACACACTTCTACATCCTACCGGCCACACCCCCTTGTTATGGTCGCGTGTCAGAGGATTTGTCCTCACACCGCACCATAGATATTCGGTGTGCCCAACCCACATGCGCCCACGGTCCACCGCACCGACCCAAAACAAACACACACATCTACATCCTACCGCCACACCCCCTTGTTATGGTCGCGTGTCAAGGAGCTGTCCTCACACCGCACCAAATATATTCCGTGTCCCCAACCCACATGCGCCCACGGTCCACCGCACCGACCCAAAACACCACACATACATGCTACCGGCCACACCCCCTTAATATGGTCGCGTGTCAGAGGAGCTGTCCTCACACCGCACCATAGATATTCGGTGTGCCCAACCCACATGCGCCCACGGTCCACCGCACCGACCCGAAACAAACGCATACATCCTACCGGCCACACCCCCTTAATATGGTCGCGTGTCAGAGGAGCTGTCCTCACACCGCACCATATATATTCGGTGTGCCCAACCCACATGCGCCCACGCTCCACCGCACCGACCCAAAACAAACACATACATCCCACCGGCCACACCCTTTTATTATGGTCGCGTGTCAGAGGAGCTGTCCTCACACCGCACCATATATATTCGATTTGCCCAACCCACATGCGCCCACGGTCTGCCGCACCCACCCAAAACAAACACATACATCCTACCGGCCACACCCCCTTAATATGGTCGCGTGTCAGAGGAGTTGTCCTCACACCGCACCATACGTATTCAATGTGCCCTACCCATTTACGCCCACGGTCTGCCGCACCAACCCGAAACAACCTCAAAAATTCCAGCTACCACACCCCGTTTCAACCGAGCCACGGGTCCGGGGGCGCGCCTCGAGCCTTGAATAACAAGGACACGCGCACGCCTCTCCTAACCCACCGGCTGGGATCCTGAGCTACCCCGACCGAAAATGCATGATGACGAGTAGCCACGGGTACAGGGGGCGCGCAGCGAGCCTTGAATCAGGCCACGCGCACGCCGCTCCCGACCCACCGGCACCTCGTCGAGGAAAAAGACCAATATCTTTCCGTCATGCAGCGTTACCTCCCGAGCAGAATACCATCCCTCTCCGACGGCGGACCGTATTTTAAGATAAGCAAGCAGGTTCATAAAGCAAATGTATTCCGTGTGCCCAACCCACATGCGCCCACGCTCCACCGCACCGACCCAAAACAAACACATACATCCCACCGGCCACACCCTTTTATTATGGTCGCGTGTCAGAGGAGCTGTCCTCACACCGCACCATATATATTCGATTTGCCCAACCCACATGCGCCCACGGTCTGCCGCACCCACCCAAAACAAACACATACATCCTACCGGCCACACCCCCTTAATATGGTCGCGTGTCAGAGGAGTTGTCCTCACACCGCACCATACGTATTCAATGTGCCCTACCCATTTACGCCCACGGTCTGCCGCACCAACCCGAAACAACCTAAAAAATTCCAGCTACCACACCCCGTTTCAACGCCGAGCCACGGGTCCGGGGGCGCGCCTCGAGCCTTGAATAACAAGGACACGCGCACGCCTCTCCTAACCCACCGGCTGGGATCCTCACCTACCCCGACCGAAAATGCAATGATGACGAGTAGCCACGGGTACAGGGGGCGCGCAGCGAGCCTTGAATCAGGCCACGCGCACGCCGCTCCCGACCCACCGGCACCTCGTCGAGGAAAAAGACCAATATCTTTCCGTCATGCAGCGTTACCTCCCGAGCAGAATACCATCCCTCTCCGACGGCGGACCGTATTTTAAGATAAGCAAGCAGGTTCATAAAGCAAAGCATAAAGCCACAGAAAACTCACCGTCGGTTCTGCAGGCTCTTCAGGAGCGCCGCCTTCTTCACCCGCGGGCTCCTCGTTGACGTCCTTATTCAGGTCCAACGCGGCTGCTGCACCGGCTTGGGCAGCCTGCCCCACAGCCTGCACACCCGATAACCCGGCTGTGTGTGTGTGGGGGGAAACATACGCAAAACACGGCCAACGAAAAACGACGGTCTAAGACCGTGATGTTTCACAAAATTTAAACTGAAGCTCGCACCGGTGGATCTCCCCCGTTCCCGCCGTTGGAGCGTCCCGCCGCAGCAAGGAGTCTTGCTGCGCGATTGCTACCAGACGTACGTGCGGGAGGAGAAGACGCCATGTTTATTATATATTCAAACTTCAAAATTTCTACTAGGGCGGAAAGGGAAGGTGGTCAAAAAACCTTTTCTTTCGAAAGAACGAATAAGCCCCGCCCGCCGCAGTTTAAACCCTCGCCTGATTTGAAATCGAGTGTTCCAAGTATTTATTATTTTACAGTATATATGTCACATGCGTGGGTATGATGACGATCGCGATTTTGATTGGACTACACCACTTACAGGCTTTCCCCATTCACGACATTCCCTGACATATTTATAGTGCACGCGAGCCTTCGCGAATCAGGTTGCCACAAACTTTTATACCTCGACTGATTCAGTGTGTATAATTACTCATCGTCGACTGCCAGACAAATCTTTGGCCTTTTACAAACCCAGCCTCTTCGAGTCATATCTCCTAGCATCGCGCCAGTCATTCTGGGGCTCTCGCGTGAACCCTGGGGCATCCTGAAGCGGGCTTGGTGACATTCCTATGTCATCGGGTGTATAATTCTACCGATTTATACCGACTTAAGCAAACTTAAGCAAACTTAAGCAAACTTAAGAAAACTTAAGCAAACTTAAGCAAAAACCTTGTTCTAGTGTTACCTGGCGCCTGGTGCAGTCTACACGCAGTGCACCAGTACAAGATGAGGAAGCTGGGTCCCAGCCCTTTGGGAGCATCCCCTCCATCATCCCCACTGGTCGAGCCCACGGCAGAGACGACATCCTCGCGCCATGACAACGCGCCGGCTACCCCGGGAGGAAACCTTGAAGGTCCATCTGACTGCGTAGTGACAGAGGAGGCCTCCACACCCAGCTCGCTTTGCTTCACCCAACAGATGACCACCGTCAGAGCGCATGAAGCAGATGAAGCGCCGCCCCGGCTCGACAGCCACCCCATCGCTGAAGACCCTGAGGTGATGGAAGAGGAGTCCTCAGTCAATTCGCTCTGCTTCACCCAGCAGATGGCAGCAGCTGGGACCCCTGAGGCAAGAATTGACCACCAGAGCTCCCACCAACTCGCCCACAACTCCCCCACTAGCAGCCCTCAGCATGACGAGGATCCCCTCACCCATGGCAGTCTCACCAACAGTGTCGCTACCCATCCGAGCGGAAAAATAATTAATATAGAATAAGTTTTCTTAATCTTAGAATAACCCGTTTCATCGTTAATTTAGAATAAGTTTTCTTGATGTCATCCGGCTATGACCGGTGGTCCTTTTCACGACTCGTGTTCAAATAATGTGCACACAGGTCAAACGCTCTCGTTCCCGGTGCCATCATGAGGAAGCCTCCAAAAAGCTTTAAGAAGGTTTGTCTCGCTTGTGATAATGGTGGGCGCCGTTGTAATAGACACTCACGGCGTGTCCTGCTTGAAAAAAGGCCCCTGTACTTCTTCTAGATTCTAAACCCTTTGACTTGCCTTTTACCGCTGCACGCGACCGGCAAGCATCTTTGAAACTTCCGAGTTTCAAAGATGCGTTTTGTATTTTGGGTGCACCCTAATTTTACAAAACGGCCGAGCGCTTCCCGTTTGTGTGGGATATTCACATTTATTCCATGGAATATTTCATATGGATTAACACACATAAGCACGAAGGCATCGGCCACGCATCTTTGAAACTAACGAGTTTCAAAGATGCGTTTTTTGTCATTTGGGTGCGCATACCCAAATAACAAATCAGCCGAGCGCTTCCCGTTGGCGTGGGGTATCCAACGCTTGAATGTTGAATATTCATTGTAATATGAGTTAGCAATCGAGGTTGCAAAGGCATCGGGACAGAATCTACGAAACTGTCCTATGCCTTTGCCTTTGGGTTTGGGCTCGAAGGTGACACCCAAACCCAAAGATGCCAAACAGCCGAGGGCTTCCCGTGCGTCCTAACGCACGAAACTTGGCACGAATACTACCATGGTACATATATTTAAGTTACCAGAAGCTCAAGGCTTCAAGTTACTTACTTTTTGTCAAGCAGAACACGCCGTGAGTGTCTATTGTGGCAAAGATGGCAAATAATAAAAGTCATTATGCGTAAAGAGTCGTTAATCACGGCCGTGACTTTTAGATTCACGGCCGTGAATCTTTCCGAATGGAACCAAAAACCGTTCGATTTTAATCGAACGGTTTTTGGTTCCATTCGGACATATGGACATCACGGCAAGACAACTCTTCAGTGTAATATTTCGCATGGCATGGGGATAGCTCAACAGGTACAGGTACAACGTCATGGATGCATGCACCGGTCATAGCCGGATGACATAAAGAAAACTTATTCTAAATTAACGATAAAATGGGGTATTCTAAACTTATGAAAAAATATTCTAAATTAAATAGCCTACCCATGCGAGCCCCACAACAAGCGGCACTACCCACGTGAGCCCCACAGTAAGCGGCACTACCCATGTAAGCCCTACCACCAGTGGCACTACCCATGTGAGCCCTACTACCAGTAACACCACCCATGTGAGCCCTACCACCAGCGACACCACTCATGTCAGCCCCACCTCGAGCGAATGCACCTCAGCGGGCGCCCTGCTGACGGCGAGTGTAGACAACCTCGTCAGTCATCCGACTGAAGATGTTGATTTGCTGGATGAGGAGTTCTACGCCGCGTGTAGGCAAACGTTGGAAGAATGCCGCGAGGCCTCGGATAACCTCCTCCCCAACCTCAAGTGCAAAAGCATACGCACAGATGGGGGAGTTCAGTGGAAGACCGACATTGAGGGTACCCTCGCAGCGGCACATGACGAAGAAGGACCGCTGCTGCTGGTGTTCTATGCAACCCTCAGAGGGCACACGGTCAAGGTGCTGATCGACTCGGGGGCCTCTGACAACTTCATCTCGGAGCAGAGCCCCAAGCGATGTGGCCTCACAACACGAGCCGGCTCCGAGATGCGAGTCACCTTGGCGGATGGATCTGTGAAGATCACTGGCGCCACCGCGTACGCCAAGTTTAACACGCACACCACCACGGGCACCTATACGGAGAATGCCCTTGCCCTCCGGATCCTACCACTGGGCATACAGGTGGATGTTATCCTTGGCGGAAGATGGTTGCGCAGTCACTCCCCTGTCACTCTGGGCTACGAAGGGAATGGCTCCGTCTCCTTCCTCAGGAAGTCCCGCAGTGGTAAGATTGGAGATCGCGTCACCATCACAGGCTGTTCTCCTGGGAAAGCATCTGGAGACAGGTCTCCGAAGGGCACGGCCTGTGCGGGATTGGTGGATGAGGTGTTCCTGACCCCTGCCCAGTTGAAGAAGTACCTGGTGTACGCGGAAACGCAGAAGCTACGCGGCAATGACGACCCGGAGATACAACCCGCCTGGCTCATGATGGCCGAGAAGTCCCCCGATGATACTGCTTCTGCCTTTGCAGCCACGGCTATCGACTCTGAGAACGCCGAACCCGCTGCGGATACTGAAGATGCAGAAGTGAGCCCTGAATGGACCCTCAAGTTTCAGGACTTCTGGGGTGAGGAGTACAAGAAGGAGATGACGACTGCCCTACCGAACATTGATGGACTCAGACATGACCCCCAAGATGAAGCCAACATTAACCTGGACCCTGAGCTGAGCAAGAAGGGGCCGCCCTGCCAGCGCATCTACAAGAAGTCTGCAGAGGAACTCCGCCAACTTCGAGAACGCGTGGAGACCCTGATGTCCAAGGGCTACATCCGACCCTCTTCCAGCCCTTATGCAGCTCCCTGTTTGATCATGGTCCCCAAACCGGGGAACCCCAAGGAGCTGCGACTGGTGATCGACTACCGGCTCCTCAACCGCCAGACAGTTAAGGACAAGTATCCTCTCCCAGACATCCAGATGATGTTCGACGAGATGCAGGGTGCGAAGTTCTTCTCTTCGTTCGACGCGGTGGATGGCTTCTCGCAAGTACCGATGGCACCAGGAGATGTCGAGAAGACCGCCTTCACCACCCAGATGGGGTCATATGAGTGGTTGGTCATGCCGCAGGGGCTGCAGAATTCACCGTCTCAGTACCAGCGACGGATGCAGCGGGCCTTGGGCCATCTCCCATTTGTCCGGATCTTCATCGATGACGTGGTCGTCTTCAGCAACACCGCTGCAGAGCACTACGAACACGTCACATCGGCTGTCGAGTGGTTGACCCTGCAACCTGAGTGACGAGTGAATAAGTGGAGCACTTGAGAAGTGTTTAGCCTTCAGAACTCGGAACCGAATTATCGTTTGTACCTCAATCTGGCCCTGATCCAGTATATTATAAAAATCCGAATTGTGTACCTTTGCACGTTCAATCAAAAACATATCTCCGAGCATCTGTCGTAGTGCCCACGGGCACAGTCATTATTCAAGGAAAGACTTGAATGACACCTGTCATCGAGAGTTCGTATGTCGAACTCGAAGATGGCAAAGCAAGATACAATCTTGAAGTACCAAACAAGAAATCATCTTCGCTTCAAGCATGTGCGGAACAAGCATGCGCAATATCATAGGGCGAACGCATCATTCGTTCTGCCAATACTGGTCGTTCAACCAATGTCTCGGGTTCACAACCCAATAGCGGTACCATCTATGCGATGGGAGACATTCGGTATAGATGAGCTAGCGTTGTGCTAGAGCAGCATCTTCTCACAGAAGTCTGCACTCATCCCCGCTAATAACTTGCACGTGTGTTACAGTCCAATAACACCGCGCTTTCTATTATATTATTGATATATTGAGGGCTCGCATATCAGCCCGTATCAGATGGTATTCTAACTCGTCAGGCACGAAAAACGAGAACTCAAGTGAGTGCAGCGCGTAGATATCAATAATTTTGTGTTTACAGGTTGCGGAGCGCAAGCATATAAGGCGACGCAGTCGAATAAATACGAATATTGATATATCGCACATACCGCTGCAATAGCGAAGACAGTGCGCGAGATAATTGCCGCATTCGCAGGATCGTACATACAGCTGACCATCATATACACTGTGCGAAAAGGTGTGCACGAGGCATACGAATGCTCTGTGGTCACATATGCGCACAGAACGATTTGCAGCTTTGAGAAATGTATACTGAACGGCGATCATATATGCGCGAGAAAGCGGTTCGCAGTTGTAAGCATGCGCGACAATCATATGTTCTCGCAGAAGTGATTCGCAGTCAGAAGTATGCGCGGCAATCATACGCACGCGCATGGATGATTCACAGTTGTAAAAATTACGCAGAATGAGATACGGCATAGAAATCATCAGCGGATTCATGATCCGCGCACAAGTCAGCATAAGTCAGCACTCGTATCATGTGTTGAGAAATGGCGACAATATATGCTTTTCATCAACAGCGCGCGCGATTGCATAAATTCACTTGCAGCGCGCTACGATCATCTTGCAGTTTTACGATGATGATGTCAAAATAATTGCAACGATCATCTGTGCATTACATACTCGCGTCAATATCCTCTGCAAAACATTTGTATATACTCGCAGGGATATTTTGGATGGACGCACGATGGACGCATGATCACCATATTGCAACATTTCACACTATATCTTGATGACTGCAGAGATATTTCAAAATACTCACTGTCAGAATTTGTATACTTATTTGCAAATGTTGTATACATCTTCATGATCTGCAGCAATATAGTATGCAAGATATGTGTGTACATCTTCATGATCTGCAGCAATATAGTGTGCAAGATATGTGTGTATTGAGATTGCAATGATTGCAACACACACACACACACACACATGCACACACACATGCACACATACTCCACTTGCAGCATTCACCAACATGCAGCATATAGTGAGTACATGCAGCATTACATCACATATACACTATAATGAGTGACTGCAACATTAAATTGTGCATGCATCACCAAAACAGCTTGATCACGATACCGGCTGTAGTATATATACCAGTTTGATCACGTTAACAACTGGAACACTAGCATATTGCAATATACTGAACATTGCATAAGCATATTGCAGTGCATGCTAAGTTATATTAGAACCATGTTAGCATAAGGTGCCTGAAAGTAGTCTTAACATCATAACTAGCTCGTCATGTCCCGGTGGAGCCGAGATGCTCTTCGGATCACATGCACGTTCTATGATGGATTACTGGATGGAATACTCACCAGAGCTACATGTAAAATAACAAGCAACTCATTATTGTGAATGAGATTAAAACAGGATTACAATAACTCCTAACCTGAGATATATCATGCTAGATTCATTCAGTACATGGTATGCTGATCACCATCCTGCATGATAAACTATCTGGGAATATTGTAATCGTACCAGAAGTTATCTTCCTGTAAGTGTGTAAAGTGAGCATACACACACACTGGCAAAAGTACTAATCAACAAGTACTGCACATTGCACACACATTGGCATTACTGTATATGATGATATTCACTGATTCAGAGTGAATTGATCAACTATAATGTCTATTATGTGCATGATAATATGGATACCATTCCACAAACACATGTGCGTGTAGAATGTCAGAGATGGCGATACATATGGGAGCAGGATAAACCTACATGCTGTAGGGCTGGATGGAGATATCTCCAGACCCGAAGGCAGAATACTGTGCTCATTATAACAGCTGGTAACGGTTGAGCACAGTCCATCCACTCTCACATATCGCTGGAGCAACAACAACCACTATACTGCATTCTGACAAATGACTCAGTATTGATCAGCACAAAAGCATGTATCTAATCAGATCAGTACATACATATATTGAGCTGACATAGGTTGTTGTGGACACACACACACACATATATGTGTGTTGTGCTAAACGACTGCTTTGATTATAATCAAGCTATGTCCAGATATGTTTGGAATTTAGAGATATCATTTTGATATACTCTTAGAGCACAGTCATATGCTCAAACATATCATAGGTTGATAAGTTATCACTAAAGTGGATAATCCGCTTATAGTTGGTACACCTAATATATCATCAGGGAGTGCATTTACTTCCATGGGTTTCAAATCAGTAAAACCCACAAATATGATCAACCACAGATGTTGATATACGGGAATATTCACTTTTATGCCATGAAAATTGTCATGTGCAAAGGTGAAGTAAGTTGCAGTACTTCTGTACCTTGCAGCTTACACACACACAGAGATATATTACTATGGAAAACAATAAATAGCCGAAAAAAGGGCAAAATGGGTGAAATTCGTTTGCGATAGATTTCAAAATTGAAATTTCGACCCTATTCTATTTGATATTATGATTTTATACCTATTAATGTATCAGAAAATCATAATGACCATGGTCATATCTCGTGTAACATCCTAGATATTAGGTGTGTAATCGTATATAGGGGTATACATATTGGTTGTAACAAAATGCATAAAAATGCTCCACGCATGATTTCAAAATGAAAAAATCGGGTTGATTTTTTTGCTGATCTGATTATTCAGCTATCAACAAATATTCCCTGATTTATACAGCACTTGCAACACCATGTAACACCCCTAAAATTAAATTTGTGTGTCAGGGGTGTAACATACCTCCTGCAAACCACATAACATTCAGTGTGACATTAAATGCAGTTTTGCTTAAAAATGTTTGCAAAATATTTATACTGCTTTGATTTTACCTATTTTAGGGTTACTGATACCAAGTAACACCCTAAACACACTGTGGGGGATATGGGCCACTGTAACGTAACATGCCCTAAATGCCACCTAAATATTGGATACACTTCGTGTTTGGCATATATATATCATGCTGTAATCAGCACAGACATGATAATATTTCGGGCAGCAACCCAAAAACTGCAGGGCAACAACCCAAAAACTGCAGGGCTACAACCCAAAGACTGTAGGGCTGCAACCCTAAAACTGTAACAGCTGCTTCCTATAAGGAATGCATGCTATATATGAGGTAAAAGGGCAATTGACAACTGCCTTATGTTCACACTTCCTTGAGGGGGGAAGAAGGTGGATATATATACATAATTACCTCATTATAATGTACAAATGTACTACATGTATGTAAACATACAGATATACTATACGTATATAACATAGATGTCAGATATATAGTCGGGTGTGTATATATCGGATAACGGAGAATAAACCCTGAGTTAAGGGTTTCGATATCAGAACGGTAAAAGTCTCAGATTGATAAAAGAGGTACACATAAATACTAACGGGTGTTTCCCGTCTACTGGTGACGGTCACCCAGCCTACTATAGGAAGTGACAAGTGACAGATTTGACTGTCGGTGTGTCACATCCAGCACACCACCTAGGGTGGTGACCGGAGCTAGTAGTGAACGAAGCAAACAAACTCCCTACTCAACTTCAGGAGGAAACTAGCACAACTGGGGGCCTGTACTCTTGGTCAGGGCGGTCCCAGGTCACAGCAAGATTGTCAGATACTGCTGTTACTTTGCCAAAACCCTAAACATAGCTCAACTTCACAGAGCTCTTCTGCACATCTAGGAGGCTACACTATAGCTAACCCCCAGGCAGGCACGGCGTGACTAATTCTAGCCACTAGTGGTCTTCGGAGCTGTCTGCCCGGCTCGGAGCAGCGTGACTGTGAAGCAGTTGCCGGCCCCCGGGGCCGGTGATGAATCATTCGTAGAAGAAATTGACGAGTTCTCGATCACGGGAGGCTGCACCGCACCGGGGTGCTGCCAAGTGCTGCCCGACGGTGGAGCCTCGTCATCTGAAGATGAAGCCGGCGACAGCGGAGGGCCGTCCACAAACAACTCGGCAGGCGGTGGCGGCCCGGGATGCCACGGCATCGGAGCCATGTAGAGTCCCTGCCGTCTCTGCTCCCGCCGTTGGCGACGAGGCGGAATAGCACATGGCATGTCACGAACCACGTCAGTCGGCGAAGCCTCCGCAGCCGGGACTGCCGAGCCAGTTGACGTAGCACCACCGACCGGTGGACCCGTGCATGTGCGCGCACCGTCACCACCGACACCGGCAACGGCGTGCGGTGCGGCGGTGGCACAAATCACAAAGAGCGCACACACCAAGGAGGAAGTGAGGAGAGACCTCCCGAACCTCGGAATGCCGCTCCCACAGCCGTACCGCGGCCGTGGCAGCTCAACTGAGGCATCTTCGTCGTCGTCGTCGCTCGCGACGTAGGTTGCGGGCTTGTACTCCACCACGCGCTCCGGCTCCTCAAATTATAGTATATATAGTCGGGTGTGTATATATCGGATAACGGAGAACCCTGAGTTAAGGGTTTCGATCTCAGAACGGTAAAAGTCTCAGATTGATAAAAGAGGTACACATAAATACTAACGGGTGTTTCCCGTCTACTGGTGACGGTCACCCAGCCTACTATAGGAAGTGACACGTGACAGATTTTGACTGTCGGTGTGTCACATCCAGCAATAGATATATATATATACTATATATATACCACACACACACACTCAGTTAGCTGAAGGCATCTTTTGTGTTGTGTTTTGTTTTTAGATGGTGGTATTCGAAGAGGAAGAACCAGAAATCCCAGCCATCAATCCAGATCCATCGACATGGTTTTTCGACATCCTAGGCTCCTATGATTCATTCAGCCGGTTCAAGGTTCCTAAGTGGATCGCTGGTTATGACAACACTCAGACCAGATTCGACCAGATAGGATACTTCGACAACATCAGTCGTATGAGGCCCGATATGAGCCGATATAGGGATCCTCACAATGAACCGAAGGAACCAGAGACTGAGTATTCAGAAGACAATCCTCCAATAGTCTTTACAGATCCTGACGATGATTCTGTTCCAGCACCAGCTCCACCCAATTTGGTTCCAAAGGTGAAGATGACACCACCTAGGGAATTCAAATCTGGACAGGACGCAGAAGTTTGGTTGGACACGGTGGACCGGTATTTTCAGTTCACTTATCCAGGAGTCAAGGACAAGGATCTGATCACAGTATTCCTGACTCTCATCCAAACCAATGACCGACACTATTTCCAGGTCGTGGCACCGCAGCAAGCGGATGCCACATATGAGATGGTCAGACGGATATTCCTCAGCCAATTTGGCAACCCTCATAAGAGATCAGTGGCCAAGAAACACCTGATGGCACTGACTCAAGGGAGCCAAACCTTCTCAGACTATTTGCGCACGTTTACGTCACTGGCTGCTTTAGCAGCAGTTGATCTGAACGATGTGTTAATAAAGGACAGATTTGTCAGCAGCATGGATCCAGATCTCCGCAGACAGTTCCAGTTAAGATTCCTAACACAGCAAGAAAGGAATAATCTGTCGTGGCAACAAACCACACAGATACTGCTCGATTTGAATTATGTCGTTCATTCGAAGCAGTCAGAGACCCTTCACTATCGGGGACAAAATGAGCAGTCGTCAGGAGGCCCAGTCAAAAAGGACAAGGACAAAGGGCGTGGCAGAAAGCCATATGACAAGTCCAACAGGAACTGGAATCAGAGTGGCAGTCAGAACTCAAATGCCAATCAGAATCGGACCAAAGGGAAAGGTGGAAAAGGCAAAGGCAAAGGCAAAGGAAAATCACAGAATCCTCAGCCTTGCCAACGTTGTGGTCGTACTAATCACGTCACAAAAGATTGTTTTCCCACCAAGACCCCATATGGAAAAGATATCAAAGGCAAGCCGCCAGCTCAGAATCCTTTCAGGAGACAACAGCAACAGAATCAGGGTGCTAAGGATGGGTCCGGCAAACTCATCAATACGATCAACACCCTGGTTAAGGAATTGAAGAGTCAGCACAGCATCAATGCAGCAGTTGCAACTCCAGCTCCAGCTTCAGCTCCAGCTCCTCAGGGAAACTCTCAGGGTACTGCACAGGTACCAGTGTTGAGAGCACCCCCAAGGTAAATCAGCCCGAAGATGCCACTGAAGCAAGTGGCCGGGTTGAGAGTATCTCAGAAGAAGTCCTTTCCAGTCTGACATTGCAGTTTCTGCTGGACTTCGGGTTTAGGCTTAGTTATTATGGGCTCTGACTAGCCCCTAGCCTGACTCTGCTTCCGTATCGTGTCCGTGACATCCTAGCACTGTACTGTACAGTAGTACAGTACAGTAGTACAGTCTTGCTTCACTGTCTGGGTTTCCGAGAGCATAAAGCCTCGGCCAGACACTGTTTATGTGATTATCAATTTGATGCTCAGCGAGCTTAGCCGGACAGCGTATCTGTCTTCCTCGCAGGTTATGGCCCGCACCGGCTTTCCGGTGATTCTGATGATGGCACAGCGCCTTGCTGTTGCCATGTTCGGCTAAGTAGGACGTAGGAGGGGTTGAGCGCCCACTTGGGCGGTGGTGTATTGTTCTCGCGGTTAGCCTTTTAGCATGGTAGTGATGGCGGCACACGTTGTGCTCGCCTTCGCTGCGCAGGAGATCGGCAGTTGACGGATTGTGTTTTTTACGGCAGTATCGTCGCAGCGAGGGTTTATTTGCATCGTGCGCCACTGGCCCTGGCGAGGTCGCTCCGCACGTTGTACATTTTGGCCGCTCTCATTTTTCCGCTCACGACCTGTGAATTTCGATCTATAGTGCTGAGACTCCTACCGATTATCTGGCCGCCGTGACAGTTTTATACCACCACCCTTCATTAGCTCAACTCTTTCCGTAGTCTCTCCATCATGGTTGCTACAGCCAATAGAATGACGCGGTCTCGCGTCCGTAGATTAGAAACGATTTTTGATGATGTGGGTGCGCAGCACACTGCGACACCGCACACGCCGCGGCTGCCAGCTCCGACCACCGCGGCTGCGAGGGAAATTCTTGAGAAGTGTCAGCAGTTGGCTCGGGAAAATTTCGACAGGAGAGTTGCTAAGACCGTTGCCACTAAAATTCTTGGAGACAAGTCTGAGCGCTTCGCTGGGACCGAGACAGATGCAGTCGACATTTTTTCACAAGTCATGCATGAGCTACGCACGCAGTTTCTGCTGCAGTCACAGGCATTTGCTCCCCTGTTTGACTTGACCGACATGGCTGTTGAGGCTAGGCATGAGGCCAATGAGTTGCTGCTTTCGGCTCTGACGTTTCTGGCTCGCCCTGGCTCGCCTGCTCGTGACTGGCTTGTGGCTACTGCCCCACAGTACTTGTCATAGTACTTTCGAGCTCGAAAGTACTATGACAAGTACTTTCACGCCATAATTTTTTCGGTGTCTTTTAAGGCTACGGTCATACTGCCCTTCATAGTATGTTGACTTTGTGACCCAAACATGATTGTCTCATGTGCCATTGGCCTCTAAACCACTTGTCGCCTTCCCATTGGATGCATATTGCCGAAGGGGTAGCATTTTTTGTTACATTGCGGTTTCCGCACTGGGTGTTCAAACAGTTGGCCATCTTTACGAATTTTTTTGGAGTAGCTCTTGGCGCGAGATTGCCCGGGCGATCACACATATCCAAGGGGTGTATGTTGGCCAATGATGTTTGTGGGTGTGAGCCTGTTGGCGTGATGCCATTTGTGGTAATAAGTTGCGGGTTAAACCCAACCCTACAAGTGTGTTTACACAAATCAATCTCATGGTAGGTTGGGGTACACAAGAAGCATGCCATGGATTCTCCCAACGGGCACCCTTGTACCGAGTATCGCTCGGTGATGATGTATAACGATGTTGCGGACTACGAGACCCATTTTTGGGGACCCCGGTTGATGTCTAAGGTGCATATTCGAGTTATGAAGAGATGCCAGAGCCTAGCAGACATCGTACTAGTACGCATGCACAAGTAGCATACCATGGATTCTCCCAATGGTCACCCTTGTACCGAGTATCGCTCGGAGATGATGTATAACGATGTTGTGGACTACGAGACCCATTTTTTGGGACCCCGGTCGATGTCTAAGGTGCATATTGGAGCTATGAAGAGATGCCAGGGCCTAGCGGACAGCGTACTAGTACGCATACACAAGTAGCATACCATGGATTCTCCCAACGGGCACCCTTGTACCGAGTATCGCTCGGAGATGATTTGTAAAGATGTTGTGGACTACGATACCCATTTTTGGGGACCCCGGTCGATGTCTAAGGTGCATATTCGAGTTATGGAGAGATACCGGTGCCCAGCAGACAACGTACTAGTACGCATACACAAGTAGCATACCATGGATTCTCCCAATGGTCACCCTTGTACCGAGTATCGCTCGGAGATGATGCACAACGATGTTGTGGACTACGAGACCCATTTTTGGGGACCCCGGTCGATGTCTAAGGTGCATGTTGGAGCTTTGAAGAGATGCCGGGGCCTAGCGGACAACGTACTAGTACGCATACACAAGTAGCATACCATGGATTCTCCCAACGGGCACCCTTGTACCGAGTATCGCTCGGTGATGATGTACAACGATATTGTGGACTACGAGACCCCATTTTTGGGACCCCGGTCGATGTCTAAGGTGCATATTCGAGTTATGAAGGGATGCCAGGGCCTAGCAGACAGTGTACTACTAGTACGCATACACAAGTAGCATGCCATGGATTATCCCGATGGTCACCCTTGTACCGAGTATCGCTCGGAGATGATTTGTAACGATGTTGTGGACTACGAGGCCCCTTTTTGGACCTTAATCGAAGTATCGTAGCAGGATGTGCAATATATATGATTATATACGTTTATGAAGCAGAGGGCAACCCTACGTTGCGCCGCAATTAGTCGAGCATCTGATATATTTCATGAACTTATAATGATTTTCGTGCACTTATAGGGTCTTAAGGACGAAAATTTCCCATCATTCACGACTTTTGATGATAAATGGTTTTTGGGGGATTTTTCTAGTATGGTGACCCTGCAAAAGTAGTGGGTAATGATCAAAGTCATCAATTTTAAGTCGTGGATGCATGATATATCCATATGTGTGAAGGTTTCCTAGTCAAGTGGAGTGTATGTGCATGAAATATCATGTCATAACTCACATAACTCGAAGTAACGAAGAGGTTATGACGTTTTGGGTTTCAACAAGGAAACCCTGATTTTGGGGGCTATTTCTTTGCTCCAGCCTGCGCATACCCACGAGAAGAAAACGGCACGGCGAGCTCGATGTGTGATGGAAGTAGCACTAGGGTGTGCAAAACAACAAAGTAGATATCAGTATTGATTTTTTGAGACCTTAATGTGCTCGGACCTTCGCTCCATGGGATCACAATCAGGGATGCGGTACGATGGAACTCGAAATTTTATAAGTGAAAAACATCCAAAAAATCAGTGTTTCTCACATGCGGCGATAGTTGCCATGGTTATGGCAGGATACCGGCATTCTCATGGGGTAATGCATGTTGCACACTTCGAGTACATCCCAATGAAGAGTCCTATCACCCTATACGAATATATATGGCCATCTACCGAGCGAAAACACCTTCGTAGTCAAAGTACTTGTGACAGTACTTTCGAAATTAATTAATTTTCTGGTGTTTTATAGCATGAAAGCACACACGATTTACTCACACCTAAAGTTGCTTGTAGCGTGCACTATCATTCAAAATAATTCAAAAGGGTCCGAAATGATTTTTCTGAGCTGTAACTTGACCCGTGGAACCTGTTGAAAAGGCCCCATAATGGTTTTACTAAAGTACTTGTGACAGTACTGGAGCGCGGGGCAGTAGCCGCTTGAGGCCTCTGGGTCTGACGTTCCTGGAGATGGCAAGCGCGCTGCCCTTGAGGTGGTGCGCATGCTCCAGAACGCTCAGAACCCTTTGACTCTTTTGAGTCGCTGCTGGCGGTTCGCATCCCCAGCAGCGAAGATCCTGACCGTGGCATCCGTGAGTTCAATGGCCTGTTGCGGGACGTTCAGCGTTCCCACAACTTGCCAGAGGACGCGGTGAAGCGGCAGTTTCTCAAGGCCCTCCGCAATTCGGCTTCATACCGTGACTTAGCTAATTCCTTGGCTCGAGCTGACCAGCGGCAGGGCGTTTCTCTTTTGACTATTCAGGCTCGTGTGCGGGAGCAGTTCCGCCACGGCCTGAAGGTCTCTGGCACCCCTATTTCGGCTCTGTCATTCGGCGATGGCGCGTCTGACCTAGCTGCGGCGTTGTCCAGTCTGCAGAAGCAGCTGGAGCGCATGCAGCAAGACATTCGTGACCTGAAGCGGCAGAAGCGGGAAGGGGCACCGCCTGCGGGCAAGCACCTTACCCGCTCTGCTGCTAAGCATCATCGTGCTGGTGTTAAGCCACTTGGCACCGCTCCTCCTGTCTCATTTGACAAGAAGAGCGGTGCCTTCGTGCCCCACTGCAGAAATGCGGAGTGTGCACAAAGTGGTTTGAAGCACTGGCATGCTGAATGCCCCAACGGCGGTCCTCACTCTGCCCACTATTGTGGTGCAGTTGAGGACTATGAGACTGACTGCCTGGCTGTTCGTTTCCAGCGTTTCTATGACGCTGGGGATGAACGTGCCTTCGAGTCGCTCTGCACGATGGAGGGTCGCCCAGAGGTGTGCGAGCTGTCAGCATGTTCTTTTGTGACGGCTGAGCCCACATCTCTGCGGCACTTTCAGGATGCGGCGGCTTCCGCTCAGGATGCGGCAGCTGACGATGACGGCATGGCTCAGTTTGGTCTGGCCACATTCCACTCGGATGCACGGGGCTCGATTCCGCCACCGCCTGCGGTTCGGCATCCCTCTGCACTCGTGGCTGGTGGTGTGCCTGCGGCTCATGACCCGCCAGTTGTTGTCCCTGGCTCTCTCGGCTTGCCTGGCTCTGTCCCGTCACTCCAGCTTGGCGACTCTGCACCGACTCCGCTGTTTGCTGGCATGAGGATTGAGGCTTCTGACATTGGCTCTGAATGGCTACTATCCCGCGGTCCTTGTGAGAGGACCCAAATCGCTTTCGGTCCTCTCACAAGGACCGAAGTTGCGGGATTTTTTTTCGCTGTCCTATTGCATTCAAGACACGCTACCCTCCATATGGCAGTCTTATTGTGACCTAAACTGAGTCGCCTAATGCCCCATTGGCTGAAATTCCATGTGGCGTGTCTATACTAGTCGCATTTGCATGGACCCTCCTTCACTTTTCAGGTTTCAAATTTCACAAGGAGGGAAAAAAGCATGACACTCACTCGTGATTTTTTAAAAGACGGATAACATCGTCAACCAACCCCAATAAGTCATCAAATTGAGCCCAAACATTACCGCCAATAATGGGTTAGTGTTTGAGAGTGGTGGCATACCCCTACTGGTTGTAATTTGCGGCTAAACATCTACCCTACACTTGTAAAAGGGTAAATTTTCGTTATTTTGATGATGTTTGCCTTCTTACTTACAATTCAAAGGTAGTCCACAAACACACATGTATGCTTTATAGCACATGGCTACCGCTTCCCAACTGAATGTATATACATATGAAATCTTTTAGAAAGTGTATCCATGGCAATCCGATCATTTTTGTGGCATTGGTTCATAGCTCCACCCTATCACATATCAAAATAAATCACGCACAAATACCGCCGTCTCTAATATTTTGAGGGTGGTGCCTTATGTGACGTGCCCTCAAAATGGTAAAATGCAAAACCAAGGGCTTGTGCGGTTCACACATCAACATTAAGTCCCAAAGTCGAAGTGTGCAAGAATATATGCCCTCCAGAGGCCATCTAGTGGGTCCAAAGGGTGTTGGGGAGTCCGGTCCTTGTGAGAGGACCGGGTTTTTTAATTAATTTTGAATTAAATTATACACCTAAAGCACACGTGTCTAATGACGACCGATATCGAGCAACCAATCCATCCGACATGTTCAACTATTGGTTTGACTCATAAATGATGTAAAAATGTGCGGGTAACATCGTCGTAAGGTAAATATCCGTGCAAGAGCCGCATTTTACTTCGGTCCTTGTGAGAGGACCCAACCTCGGGATAGTAGCCATGAAGTCTCTGACAATGACCAAGGCTCTGACAATGACTCTGACGGCGGGCAGCAAGTGGCTTTCGGCTCCTTCGGCACTCTTGAGCATGACTCTGACGGGGGAGCATTGCCAGCGGCCAGTGGCAGTCTGACTCCGATGTACCGTCCCCGGACTCCACCGAGCTTTCTCCGGTGTGCATTGATGGCTTCCGTGCTTTGTTGCTCCTTGCTGGCCAGTGCTACGGCGTCTCTGGTTGCCGTGGGCGGTGGTGACAGGGGCCTGGTTGAGCCCGGAGCCACCGTCCGTTGGTCTGCTGGAGATCTCTTTGCTTCGGATCCGCCGCTTGGCTCTCTGGACGTCCGTGATTGGCCGCCAGATGATCGAGTTCTTTTGTCTCCTTCTTCAATGCTCAAACCGCCGTGGGGTTCTGCTCGTCTCAGTTCTTCTGTTGCTTTACTTTCTGCTGTGGATCCACCTTGCCCACTTGGGCCTGGTGGTGCTCAATTTGACACGGACAACTTACAATTCACTTCGGGATTCTTCTGTGCTTGCATCCCGACCGCTGAACTCAGCCCCGCTGACCAGCCTCAAAGTGGCTGAGTTTCTTAGCATTTATCCTGGCAGCTTGATTAGCTTTAGCCCAGTAGTGGGATGACCGGGTCAAGACCCCGGCACCCAGCTAGAAGTGATCGGTTTCCACCGAAGTGAATGTTAGGTGTTTGTTTGTTATCTCGTGGCTGTATATCCTGTACCTGCTTTGCTAGGGAGTCACACCCACGGGTGGTGTGCTGGACTTCGGGTTTAGGCTTAGTTATTATGGGCTCTGACTAGCCCCTAGCCTGACCCTGCTTCCGTATCGTGTCCGTGACATCCTAGCACTGTACTGTACAGTAGTACAGTACAGTAGTACAGTCTTGCTTTACTGTCTAGGTTTCCGAGAGCATAAAGCCTCGGCCAGACACTGTTTATGTGATTATCAGTTTGATGCTCAGCGAGCTTAGCCGGACAGCGGATCTGTCTTTCTCGCAGTTTCAGCAGATGGACACTCCCTCAGAGCACATCGCACAGATGCAGTCTCAAACAGCACAGCTGAAATCACAGAAGAAGCTGTTGTTGTACAAAGGGAAAGTATATGGACAAAGTACTCACATATTGGTAGATCCAGGAGCTACATCGTCTTTCATTGACAGACAGTTCGCTGCTCAGCTTGGTATAGCACCCACAGATTCTTCATCGTTTTCAGTGGGATTGGCTGGAGGAAGCCAACTACCATGCACATCCTATCTTCCCAAGGCTACATTTAAGCTGGGTAAGTATAAGGATACAGAAGATTTCTACATCATTGACATGAAACCATTCACTGTCATTCTTGGTCAAGATTGGTTGGAGAGGAGAAATCCACACATTGACTTCCAGACCAAAAATCTGACGATCACTAGGAAGCACTCATCAGGCTCCAGTATTCGCACAGTATTATCCAGAGTTGAACAGACTCCAGGCTCAGATGACCTTCCTGAAATGGAAATGGTCAGCGCCACCACCATGAGAAAGCACCTGCGTCGTATTCGATCCAGTGGTTCGGCTGAAGAGGCCGTGGCTTATCTCTTCTTTCTCTCAGAGGTCGATGGTGAACTGGTCTTCGCAGCAGCAGATTCAGACACCACTATGGAAGACCCAGAGGTCACAGCAGCACGTGATCAAATGAGGGAAGACTTTTCAGACATATTCCAGGAGGATCTTCCAGCTGGTCATAGGCCAGAACGGTTTGAAGGTGGTTATCATAGAATGAACATTGAACCTGGGCACACGCCGCCATCGCAGCCAGTACGTACCATACCAGTGCCCATGATGGAAGAGCTCAAACGACAGATCATCAAATATGTCGACTTGGGTATCCTTCGTCCGTCATCATCTCCATATGGATGTCCTATCATTTTCGCTCCTAAGCCAGGTGGGTAGTGGAGGATGTGCTGTGATTATCGAGCCCTTAATAACATCACAATTAAGGACACGTATCCATTGCCACCTCACGACACCCTTCTTGAACAGCTAAAAGGTGCACGATGGTTTAGCAGATTTGACTTCAATCAGTTTTTCCATCAGATCCCTATACATCCAGATGACATTCACAAAACAGCTATTCGCACTAGATACGGTTCCTATGAGTGGACAGTTATGCCTTTCGGATTGACCAATGCTCCTGCAACAGCTCTACGAGTAGGAAATCGGGCATTCTTCGACTTCATCGATCGGTTCCTTGTCATTTTCATGGATGATACTATCGTATACAGTCCGGATTTTGACAGCCACGCGAGTCATGTCCGACAGTTTCTCCAGCGTTGCAGAGAACACCAGTTCTTCATCAGGCCTTCCAAGGTGGAGTTGTTCGTCAGATCCATAGACTTTATCGGACATCACATCTCTGAAGCAGGCTTATCCATCATCGAAGACAGAATCCGAGCAGTCATGGCAATTCAGCCTCCAGTGTCTTATGGTCCTACCGTTGGAAAGCAGCCTCTACGCCGTATGGCTAAAGATGGCAAGTCATCCCTTCGGTCATTCTTGGGCATGGTCGGTCAATTCAGGAGATTCATACCAAAATTCTCCAAGATTGCCGAGCCGCTCAATCGTCTCCTTAAAAATAATGCAGAGTTTGTCTGGGAATCTGAGCAGCAGCAGGCATTTGATAACCTCAAAAGTGCCATCTGTAATGCTCCAGTACTACAGCTTCCAGATCAGAAACTGCCATCTATTATGGAGGTCGATGGATCAGGCACACACGTTGGTCAAGTGATACTCCAGGATCAAGGGAAAGGTATGAAGCCATGTGGTTATCACAGCGTCACTCTATCCGATACACAGAGACGTTGGCCTATTCCTGAGATCGAGCTATTTGCCATTGTGGAGGGCTTCCGATTCTTTCGCCACATCTTGTTGGGAGCTCCTGAGACCATTGTACGCTCAGATCATCAGCCACTGGTTTATTTCCAGTCCAAATCCACACTGAGCCCAAAACAGGCAAGGTGGTTGGATGAGCTCTCCGAGTACAACTTCCGTATAGAGCATATTGCTGGCGATAAGAATAAGGTTGCAGACGCACTCACTCGTATCTCTGCACTTTTTGA
This sequence comes from Cymbomonas tetramitiformis, assembly GCA_001247695.2. Taxonomy (NCBI): domain Eukaryota; kingdom Viridiplantae; phylum Chlorophyta; class Pyramimonadophyceae; order Pyramimonadales; family Pyramimonadaceae; genus Cymbomonas; species Cymbomonas tetramitiformis. The sequence continues at coordinate 3,151 of LGRX02026855.1, read as the reverse complement.
ACTCACTGATTGTCTTCAACACATAGACATCAACGAAGGCATGCCATCTGCAGATCCTACATTCATTGCTCTTATATCTTCTTCATCAGCTCATCAGCTACACGACGTCATTATATCCGAATATGATCGTGATACATTTGCACAAACTATTTTGGCTAAGCTGACATCATCGACTTCATCACAGTCAGTCAGCAGCTTCAGCTTCGAGCTCATCCAGGGGTTGATCTATCGCAAGACCATATATATGGCAGACAGTTGTACATTCCACCTACAGCTAAAGTCCCCACAGATGACGGTGAGATCACACAGCTTCGCCACATTCTCCTTCATGAGTGCCACTCAGCCACTATTTCTGGTCATGTAGGCAAAAATCGCATGCTTCATCTTCTGCGTAGCCGATACTATTGGCCAGGAATGACAACGGCAGCCATCCAGCACATTCGGGAATGCCCCGTTTGTCAGCGCCAGAAAACGAGGCGACACAAGCCTTATGGTTAAGCACATATACGATATAGTGTGCCTAAGACAAAATGGCTAGATGTATCTCTTGACTGGATTACTGACCTGCCTATCACCACTAATGGGCACGACAGTATATTTGTGGTAATGTGCCAATTTTCTCATCGCTGTCATCTCATTCCTTTCAGCATGACCTGGACAGCTCAGCATACTGCTTCTATATATATGCAGCATATCTTCAAGCTCCATGGTCTTCCGAGGAACATCATCTCAGAACGAGACCCCAGATTCACCTCTACATTCTGGCAAACACTGTGGAAATCTATTGGTACGAGATTGTCCATGACGTCTTCACACCATCTACAGTCGAATGCAGCCAATGAGAGGAGCCATGCCTTCATCGAGGATATCCTCAGGTACTTTTCAATTTGTTGATTCATGATTCGATTTCACCATCCTCTGGTTTATAAACTGATTAGGTGGTATTTTTTCATCCACAGGTGTTGTTGCAATGATACTTCAGCCAATTCGTGGGAGGACAAGTTGCCTCTGGTGGAGTTTGCAATTAACAACACAGTTTCTGCATCAACTGGTTATTCACCATTCTATCTCGACTCGATGGCGCAACCACTTTCGCCTCATGATCTGGTAATCACTATTCCGCCAGAAGCTCCTGTTCCAATACAAAGAGCTATTCGAGATCATTTTGACCAGTACTCGGCTGTACATGCCAACGCGGTAGACAACATTTTCCGAGCAGCAGAAATTAGCCAAGCCAGATTCAATAAGACTCACATGCCTCGGCAATATGCAGTTGGGCAGAAAGTTCTTTTACGGACCGAGTTTATTCAATGGACTGGTTTGACAGAGGCAGGCAGACACTTTAAGCAGCCATATATTGGGCCGTTCACCATATCCAAAGTGCTTAGCCATGGGCGTGCATAAGAGTTAGATTTCGGAGACCTCGATATCCGTATTCATCCGGTACAGCCTGTATCCAGATTAGAGCTGTATAACGACTCGATTCAAGCACCTTTGCCTCTGCCACAGATGATCACCGAAGAAGGGCAACCACTGTTTGAGATATCACATATACTCTCAGATAAGATCACTAGAGGTGTCAAGTACTATTTAGTGCGAAATGCAGGCTACGGCCCTGAGCATGACACCAAGGCTCGGTAACGATTACACCGATAGTTAGATCTATCGGTGTATCGGCCGAAAATCGGTCACTATCATCATCGATCGATCAGCTTACACGCATAATCGGTATCGATCGATTACGCTACATAGAAAAATCTAGCAATTAGTATTCATCGATATTTCGGGTCGTATCATCCCTATCGATCGGTTAAATGAATTCAAAATATCGGTATCGTTCGATGAATTATGACCAGGTATCGGTTTCTCATCGATAATTTCGGTTGGACCGATCGATCGCTTCGCGCCGAAAAATGGCACGCATGAACGTCATGTGCCTTTCCCATTTCACGACCTTTCGATGTTTCGGATATCAACCGATTAATATTCTACATTGCGATTGGTCGATGATGGCCTAAAATTCAGAACCTGCATTTCAAGGGGAGTTCAAGGGAGTTCAAGGGACCTTCAAGAGGTAATTTTTTCACAAAACATTCATAATTCAAATTGAATTCAAGCATCGACTATTTCTAGCTGAGTTACACGCCTGCGTGAGCTCCTCGCCTGACACCTCCGCGCATCACCAGATAGAGAAATGGGCCGAAAACGAGGAGCAGGTCCGAGTGCCAAGCCGACGAAGAGAGGACGCAGTGTGAGTGGGCCAGTGAAGCTTCTTGCTCAAGGAAAAGGGCTCATCAAGCGAACACAGAAAAGTCCGTTCGACAGCGCTGGCAATGATGACTATGAGTACGTTGTTGATAAGATTATTGATGAGCGCACGAGCTACGGCACACAACAGTATCGAATTAGTTGGTTTGTTGATGGGAACCCTCTCGGTGACGAGCACGACACCTTTGAGCCCGTGGCCATGCCTGATGCGCCGCGTTCCTCTGTCCTATTGGAGTGGTGGATCGGGCGTAAGGCGACACTGCCACACTTGTTCAAAATGAGTAGGCAGTTCCATGCACCACCAGCTAGCTCTGCAGGTGTGGAGCGTTTGTTTAGTGGTGTAGGGCGCATGCTTGGTGCCTTGCAGAAGAGCACCAATGAATGCACGCTTGAGCATATCATGATGGCGAGTGTAAACACCCACGAGTAGATGATATTAGCCTTGCAGTAGAGCACCAGTATGCACACTTGAGCAATGAGCATATCCGCATGATGGCCAGTGTAAACACCCAGTAGATAGTATTAATATTTGATATGATGGCCAATAAATAGGCAATAGTGAATGCATGCATTGAGCATCTGCATACCCTATTATCGGTTAGACTTGATTATCATGGATTATCGGTACAATATGTGTAATTATCGGTATCGGTCGAAGTATGAATGGTGCGCTATTTGTATCTATTCGATAGTTAGAAATGTTTATTCTTAAGTATTAGGATCAATCGATGCAACCTTTGAAACTATCACAATCGATCGATGCATAGGTGACCTCTATCATAGTCATACGATATAAAATTGCATGGTATCCCTATCGATCGATTCCAAAAAATCGAACTATCAGTTGCTATCGATTTTTCAAAAATCAACCGATACCGAGCCC
>LGRX02026854.1:0-20447 GCA_001247695.2 Cymbomonas tetramitiformis | reverse complement strand
TCTAAGGCCAATGCCTCAACAGCCATGAAGCAGCTCTGAAGCGGTTATAGGTCGAGGTCTAAGGCCCACGCTTCAACAACCATGAAGCACCTATGAAGCAATTGTGAATTACTTGTGAACCTTGCGCGTGCTGGCAAGAAGGGTCGCACTTAGACAACGCTTGCTGCGCAGGAGCTGGTGTCGCACCTGCTGTTGGTGGACCCCAAGCAGAGGCTGACCTCGGTGCAGGCATTGGAGCATCCCTGGGTGGCCATGGCGTCAGGGAACTCGGAGCACCCTCTGTCTGACTCGGTGATTGTGCGCTTGAAGAAGCACAGCAAGCAGACGTCCTTCCTGAAAGTCGGCAGAACATTGATTGCACGTAGTTTAGCACCTTCGGAGGTCGAAGGGCTAAAACAGCTGTTCGCTCTGTTCGATGTTAGCAAGGCAGGGCGTGTTACCATAGGCCAACTGGAACTTGGGCTGAGAAAGCTGGGCTATGCGATACTTTCCAGCCAGGTGCGTCATCAAGTCCAAGCCACAGTCGCCCAGCACGCTGCAGCCTCGTGGCTTGTGTGCTTGGGATTGGAAGAGTAAGCTGCGCATTCTTTGCAAACCTCGTTGGACTCTTTGAGACAAAAAATCATGAAGAACGGAAGCTGTCTTCAGGTCTCGGAACTGGTGGCGTCACTGGACTTAACTGAAGCTGATGTTATTAGCTCCGAAGAGTTCGTCTCGGCCTTGTTGCCTTCTAGCATCGCAGCCTCGGAGGAGAAGATATGGGAAGCTTTCTCCAAGTTTGATGAGGATGAGGATGGTGAGTTTTCCCGCAAAGTCACACTCTGCATTAACTAGTCGAATCTGAAAATTCCACCAATTTTCCCTTCCGAGCTTTAACATTTGGGCTGCTTGCAGGTTTCATCTCCGTCAAGGAGCTTGAAAAGGTCCTTGAGAAGCAGGGCTTCAAGGTACATCTTCTGACGTTTCTTCCTTGAGGGTATTGAAGCCTAAGCAAATCGCACCAAACCCTGCAAGCCAATTTTCTCTTTGACCTTAGGTTTTATCCTTGCTGATACAGCATTTGGCTATCCGACTGCAAAGCTTTGATGATTATATTTTTCCTTACATCCTTGAACATCATCTGCCATTGTGGGTGATGTTTCATCTGGGCTTTTTGTCAACGTTCAGTTTCTTTACTCTCTTGTCATTGTTTCAGCAACCTTCTCGCCCTGACAAGGATGATGTAATGACGTCCTCGTAACTGGTGCAGCATCCTTTGAGCAAGAAATAAGAGTTGCTGAGAATTTTTGGTGCTCTTATCAGGGAAATGCTGAAAGCATGATGCAGGAAGCCGATACAAACAATGATGGTTTGATTAATTTTGATGAGTTTGCACATCACTTTGGGAAGCAAACCCTTTCAATTAAACCTACAACGATTACTCGGAGGAAAACTATTGCGCCTGTTTCGGTTACGCTACTCCTTGAAACAGAAAAGGCACGGTCGTCAGACGTTTAGTTCCTCAAGTCACTCGACGCTCTGTTGCTCAATCTCTGTACACCGTTCTCCTAAAATGCAAAACAAAGGGGATTGCTATTTCTCATAGGGTGAGGGGATGCATTGCAAGGGATGAAATAGAATATAGTATGTACGTCGAACAGAGTACCGCCCATTACTAGACACAAAATCCAGTGCGCAGTGTACCACCTCCTCCCTCTCACTGAGGATACCATTTGAAAGTGATCCGGGAATCAAAAGAAAAAGAAAGAAAGAAAGTAGACACTTTCAGGATGTGAGGTTTTTAGCAAGAAACCAATGTGAATACCTGTTTGTACAATATCTTCATTTATGTTCGGATAGACGTTATCCCTCACCCCCTCAGCTGTAAATTACGCATACTTTACGCGTTTCCAAGGGTTTCACTGTTTCCAAGGCTTTGATACCATGAGCTTCTCCACTGACGAACATCTTCAAGTCTGCCTTACCTGTTGAGATCGACAGAGCAGCAATAAGAAAACCCTCACTGAGCTCATTGTCGATCAGGAACTCGTCTGGAAATCGATCTGAGCTGTAGCAGTACCCGATTCATTCTCTTGCGCAGTAGGGTCAAACTCTTGGCAACCTCATCTACCAGACTTTCGCCAGTGGCGTGACAGCGTAGTTCGTTAGCAACTTTGGGGCTTTGAGTCGCCACCTACTTTTTTTTGGGGTCTAAACTCTGTACATCCATCACGTACCACGTCGTGATATAGTGCTTTCTGTCAAAATGTTTGGATAACATTTGACGAATTATGTCATAGATGTGCTCATCAATCCCAGGTTTGAGGCGGATAAGCCCAATTGTCGGTGCCTAATTGGAGATGCGTTTGTTAACTCCGCGTTGCGTGGCATGGTGCTATAACTCACAGAGGATGTTGGTGGTGATGGCGTGTTTCGTTGCACATGGCGCCTGAGAAGCGACATATTACCGAACTGGCCGTTGCATCGATTTGTTCTCATCAGAGATACCTCAATCTTGACCAATTATCAAACGTGGATTTTGATTTTTGCTTTGGGCACGATGTGCGAGGTTGATAGGCGCACATGCACATGTTGATCACACTTCGGTTCGCTCGGATGCCCTGATTCTCAACAAGCTCGCTCCTGCTATACAAGTAAAATTTGCCACTAGGCACCCATGCAGGTCCGCAGACGGTGTTTTCGAGGGTCTAAAATAAGACGGGCACTGGTATATGTTAGAATTAGTTAGCTTAGCCAGAGCCCGGACCGCGGCAGTTTGACAGAAACATTCGCGTGCTGGGGATTTCAAATTCTTCGGTGCCTGCGGCGCGATATCCCACCATTTTATTGTTAGAGTTCAACGTCCGCTAACTTCACTTCAGCCAAGCATCCCCTCCCCCCTAGGGGCATAGTGTGGGCAGCCTATGCCGTCCCTTTATTCTGGGAATCAAAGTCAGAAAACATGTCTTCTGGACAATCATATTCTGAATAACTTCTGGACGTCTCTGAACGTCTTCTGAACTCCAGAAGACATCTTCGACAGGTCTTATAATGTCTACCATCTTCTGAGTTTCCGGAAGACGTCCGGAAGATCTTCCGGGATTATGTACAGAAGACACCCGAAAGATATCTTATGGAGTCGTCTAGACATCTTCTGGAGTCCGGAACACGTCCAGCAGAAGATGCATTGTCCAGATGACATCTTCCAGAGCTCAGAAGATGTCTTCCGGATAACCGAATACGTCGGAAGACATCTCGAAGACGTGTTCGGGATGTCTTCTGTATGTCTTCCGGGAAGATCTTCTGACCGTCTTCTGAAAAGGTTTTATTTTTTCCCGGAGCAACTTTGACTCATTTCAGGAACATTGGGAACTTTCTTGGATTTCGTGGGAAATGTGACTTGTTTCCGAAACAAGTAACTTGGGATGCTTTTCCTAGGAACATTGCTTTTCACCGGAGCATATTTGACTTGTTTCCGAAACAAGCAACCTGGGTGTTTTTCGCTGGAGCAGGGATGAAGGGCTGCTAGGGGTGGGGAGTGGGTACCGCGGGGGAAAAACGATATCGATGTTTGGCGCGCGGGGAGGGTTGATTTATTACTCCCGTCCGCACGAAAACATACGCGAGGGGGGAGGGGTGGTCCTACATCGAAATTGTTGGTCAGCTGTCGTCCCAGACCAGAGTACTAATCTCGCCCAACGGTGCTCCGTGTACGTCATGAAGAAACGGATCCTGTCGACTCGAGGAAAAAAAAGTGCCGAGACTGGGATTGGAACCCAGGATCTCACTGTCACTAGTCGTGCGCTCTATCCACTGAGCTACATCGACGTATTGATGCCGTTGGTAGTTGGTGGTTGGTTTGGTATGGTGTGAGTGACAGGGTCTGATCTCCAGATCGTGACACGTGGACAGTGAAGAGTGACTAACGAAGGAGTACGCTTTTCCCCCAACCTACAGGGGGCGGTGCGCTCGGTGACGTAAATCGTACTCCCCGTGACACAACCTCACTCTATGGTGTCTACGTGGCACAACCGCACAACCGACTGTCGGCGTCGAATGACCTTGGTCTCTCGAGGTTGATACTCGACCACTGACCAGGTCTCTCGAGGTTGAAACTCGCCCACTGACCAGTCATCCAATGCGCAGTGGAAGCGGGGTAAGAGCCCATAACCTCATGAAGAAACAGATCCTGTCGACTCGAGGAAAAAAAAGTGCCGAGACTGGGATTGGAACCCAGGATCTCACTGTCACTAGTCGTGCGCTCTATCCACTGAGCTACATCGGCGTATTGATGACGTTGGTAGTTGGTGGTTGGTTTGGTATGGTGTGAGTGACAGGGTCTGATCTCCAGATCGTGACACGTGGACAGTGAAGAGTGACTAACGAAGGAGTACGCTTTTCCCCCAACCTACAGGGGGCGGTGCGCTCGGTGACGTAAATGCAATTTTTAGTGGGTGTATTTTTACCGTGGTATGATCGAAATCGGTCACCGTGCCCAAACGTATTATCATAATTCACATTTCCCCAGGAAATGTCATCATTTCGACTTGTTTCGAAAACAAGTTAATTTTGCTCCGGAAAGAAGCACCTTTTCAACTTGTTTCCGGAACAAGTCAATTTTGCTCCGGAAATAAGCAACTTTTCAACTTGTTTCCGGAACACATCAAATTTGCTCCGGAAAGAAGCAACTTTTCAACTTGTTTCCGGAACAAGTCACATTTGCTCCGGGGAAAACCAATGTTTGTCAAAAAAGTACCTAAAGGTACTTGTTTCGGAAACAAGTCATATTTGCTCCTGGAATAATATTTCCCCCTTCTGAAACTCGGAAGATGGTAGACATGATAAGACGTGCCGAAGATGTCTTCCGGATGTCTCTTGAAACTCTGAAGATATCAAGAAGACGTCTTCCGGACTTCCAAAGATGTGCAGAAGTCATCCAGAAGGCATCTTCCTGGTATCTTCCTTGTTATGTCTTCTGAAATCCAGAAGACCTTCAAAAGACATACCGAAGATATCTGCGGGATGCCTTCTGAAAGTCTTCCAAATATTGCTATACGTATAGGTCCAGGTTACAAACAGTTCGCAGGCAGGACGAAAACCAAGAAGGATAACGTTTCAATTTTTTATTTATAAACGTTTGTTTGCATTCGTATTCAATCCCCATCGGGAGCTACCACCTCGTAGGCCCTTCATATACCCGTCGCATCGATCGGGCGCGCGGTAGCTGTATGGAACCACTTGGAACCACTTGCTCTTTTGTCCGAACGTCTCCTTCTCTGCAACGGCAGTCAAAAGCTGGGTCTCAATGCCACCCGGCGATGCCATCTTCTGGTTCCCCTTCAAACCTTTCCCTCTAAACTTTTACATGCCTTCAAAAGCTTGTGCCATTCCGCTTTGAAAAGCGGTCAACAACACAGAGGCGTTCTCGAAGGCAATGTCGTCCTCGTCCACAACCAGGGAGGTGACCTGCGTGCACAGGCACCCAAAAGTTTACAATCAGCTCCAAATAAATTATGTTCACTTACGTGATTTTAAAAAATATCCGGAAGACGTGCAGAAGATACTCAGACGAGATAATTATGGATATCTTCCGAGTACATTATCTTCTATTCGAGGGGTGTGCTTGTAGAACCTTACCTTGATACCATCAAAGAAATGCTCGGTCAAGGGAATCGTGCAGTTCTAGGCTCCTCCCCTTTCCTTTAGACCATGCACCGCCTCCGATTGATGGAGGTTCGTGGATGTCGGTGTGTGATGACCCCCGTGAGGAGGGGCATGTCTTGCGATCATTTTGTAGTGTCCTTCCCGCTCATCGTGTAAAATCCAGTGGGGGTAGTGCTAGGGTCGGGCACCATCAATTGTTCCACCACGGCATATAGGATCACGCAGTCCCCCACTTGGTGCACCTCCTCCTCTTCCCCCGCGGCTGCCCCCTTGCCACCCTTCTCCTTCAATTTCTTCTCCTCCGCCACCGAGTCCGCCTTTGCTGGATATTATACCGTGAGGGTAATAATATACCAAGCGGACAGAGGGTCAATGCAAGTCGGAACGCTGTAAGGCAAGGCTACATACTCGGAATATTATGATATTAGAAGAAGAACAAACATACGGACTGGCGAGCTAAATAGCACGAGAGTTGTCGGTCACTGTTATTGGACACCGAATCTGACAACGGTTATGACAGGTGACGAAATGACAATCACCATGTCATATCCAGCACACCACCTCAGATGATGTGGAACAGACACGAGTGACCGACACCACCCTGGCTAGCTAAATGTGTTAGAGATAAGTTATTTTTTGTTAGTCAGCTAGGGGAGATGCAAGATGCACGAGCCGGAGCTCGTGGCTAAACGCATGCCATGATACATAAGCAAACCACAAGATCGTAAGCATCCAAGAACCAACGTAAGAATCCAAAGGACGGAACGAATCTCTACCGCAAGCTGCTGGTGCAATGCTAGCTAAGCACCACCGATTGTGAAAGCAGCGAACGAAAGGGGATCCGAAAACGTAGAGTCGAATAGAAGAAAGCCGAAACCAATCAACGTCATGCCCGCCGTGCCATAGGCGAGTCGTCAACGAAGTGGTCGATCATGCCAACGACCAGAGAACTGCAGTGCCAGGACGATGCCAATCGTACGGAGAAAAAAAACAGATGCCCGCGAGGTCGTGTGGACTAGTGGAGAGCTAACTGGTGACAAGTGGTGTAGCGCTGACCAACATGTACCACTCCCGCCAACGATACTACACGCCAAACAAATATAACATCCCGAACACGCACCACCCAAAGCGGAGCAGCAACGACCACGTAGGAATGCCAATCCGACGCAGGATCTCAAGCCCACAACGTGACGAGTACGAAGGTAATCTACAATATGATAATAAAAGGCACCAAAGCACCACCCACAGGGTGACAACGTGGCCAGAAAACCAGAAGTCCATAAGTCCATGAGTAAAACGTAATGCCAACGCCAGAGCTCTCAGCGGAGAGAACTGCCCGACAGAAAGCGAGGCCACAACATTCTCCATTCCTCCAATAGCGATTAGAAGAAAACACGTCAAGCAACGTAAAAGGGATACCAAGTTACTCAAAACGCGTCAATCTGATAAGGCGAACAAGAACAGAAACGGCATCACGCGTATAATGCGATATAGAACATAAGGCTGAGTCGCCAAGCGAAGCCGAAAATACGAACCATAGGGACGCGCTCCCTATAATATAGCGGTTGCAACGCTCTCTCCAAAGCACGAAACGTCAACGCAAACATAAAAGGCGATCTTATGCGAAACAGAAATTGACTTGTGGTAGCACTCCACGAAGTTCTACTCTAAAGCGCAGCCTAATGAGAGCTGCGGCAAAGATGATAACGTAAAACCCAAAGAAAGAGGTAGCGAAAGATGCGTGCTCCAAAAGAGGTAACAACTGGTCGTACAGGGCGGTCAATCCGACGTCCCGGCAGGCTCAAGTGAGCACTACCTCGGCCAAAGAATGATGCCGAAAGCGGCAACGCAACCCAAAAGACGAACCACGAACGAACCAACCTGCAAAGACGCAACGCAAGCGTAAGGCGGAACCATAACCTGCTGGATATTATACCGTGAGGGTGATAATCAAGGAGTGGTCGATATTCAATATTTTCGATAGTATCGATTAATCAAAATATTGTTATTGATCGATAGCAAATTTGTACATATCGAAATATTGAATATTGATCGATAACCCCCCGGACCTGTCGATATTGATCGATGCCTATTTACACATATTGTTATTGATCGATGAACTCAAAATTGAACGACACAATTGGTCAAAATCGATTGATCGATTCCACATTGGGCCTTTATTACAGTATTCGCATTGGCCGACTTCCATCGGGTTCCAGATCGATGTGTACAAGGCAGGCGCATCGAGAGAAGATCTACAGTATCCATATAAATAGAGTACTATACTAATCCGCGACGCCATGCAATCTAGACAAAGTCGTCAAGATGGGTGTTCGTGGACGTGGCAAATGTGATGGAGAACCTGAAATATGTATGTAATATATATCCAGGTTGGACGCCAAAAACAGTCGGACACTCGCAGATACACACGAAGACTAAGATGAGATTAAAAAAAATAACTTAGGTGTTTTACAGTTATACCGCATATTTAAGAAAACAGGAATTCTGGTTCAGCTCAGCCTTCCTCTTATTTATATAACGATCTTATATATGGAGTGTTATATGTTAAATATTATGGACAATGCTCAAAGGCTGGCTGTTTCCTTAACATAGTATTTTCTTAAATGTGAGGCATTACTGTATTATCGAGGAGAATGGTGACTGCTGACGTGGCACCGCAGGGCGAGGGGTGACAGAAGAGGATCCAATATCCCCCCCAGTGTGGGGGTGAAATTGGTATCCCCATGAAAACGCCCGCGCAAGACAGAGAAAGATGCCGTCCTGTTGGCACAAGGGAAAGGTCCCGTGAAATTGCCCGATGTGCCGCTTGCCACAGACCTGCAGACTTGGTGGAGAGAGCACGGCAACCAGTTCCCGCATTTGGCCAAGATGGCCCGACAGTTTTTAGCAGTGCCTCTGTGCCTGTAACTAGTGCAGGAGTAGAACGTGCCTGTTCCAAGGTTAGTAGTATGCATTTCGACTTTAGGGGAAAATTTAACTGGGGGCACGATTGAGCGCTCTTTGATGGCTGCTATGAATACGGCAGAGTTCTCGATCTGTAGTTTGCTTTCATGCGGTTATTAGAGAAGTAGTGGTAACATATCGATATATCGATATATCGATATATCGATATATCGATATATCGAATTTGGTACGTATTTGTTGATAAGTTTTCATAACTATTGTTATCGATCGATACCCAAACTTACCTATCGATATTGATCGATACCTATTAAAACCTATTGCTATCGATTGATATAAAATTCTGCCTATCGATAAACTATCAATGAGGCCTAAAACTTTCGATACCACTCCTTGGTAATCATATGCCAAGCGGACAGAGGGTCAATGCAAGTCGGAACGCTGTAAGGCAAGGCTACATGCTCGGAATATTATGGTATTAGAAGAAGAACAATCACACGGACTGGCGAGCTAAATAGCACGAGAGTTGTCGGTCACTGTTATTGGACACCGAATCTGACAACGGTTATGACAGGTGACGAAATGACAATCACCATGTCATATCCAGCAGCCTTCGCCTTCCCCTTGGCGTCCTCAACCAAGACTCCTTCCTCCCCTTTTCCGCTGCCCGCCTTTTTCTCGAGTTCGTCGATCTCCTTTCCTTGTTCGAGCTCGACCTGCAGGCATGCGTTCACCGACTGAAACATGAATATGTTAGTATGATATGCAGAAGATATTTGTGCCTGCCTACTCGCAAACAAACTTCCGTGGTGGATATAACCAAGGTAACAAGCAATGAAGACGTCCAGAATACTAGCCGAACGTCTCTGGCGTGTCATGGGGACGTCCTTTTGGAAAGAAAACAAAATACGTGAAAAAGGAAATATAAAAAGAAATTCTTTGCAGCACGTACCCAACTCCTCCAGGTCCTTATCGTTCAAGACGTATGATGCCACCTTGGGCTCCTCGTGGAGCTCCAAGGTTGAGAATATAATAAAACATTTACGCTAGCAAAGGGGACAAAGTCCTGAGAGTGCAGTATCCCTGCAAAGCAGGCTAGTGAAAACACCAGGGGCTACTCCCTCTGCTACAGCGCGCCCACAGAAGGGGCTCAACCCGCTTATCAGCGGGGTGACATCTAGAGAAAAAGCAAAGTGCTAGGCAATTAAAAACTCTAGAAGATGGAGAAGCAGCCATGGCCGGGTGAGTGGAGGGGTGGCTGAATCTGAGCGGTGGGGAGGGAAGTCGAAGAATTAAGGGGGGTTTGGAGACGTTGAGAAAGGTGGCTAGGTAGGGTGGGGGGGGGGGGAGGGGAGGGGGGTTACACTCCCAACTCCCAAAACATCCATTTTGCAAGTCTTTTGAAAATTATTGCAAGAGGGTTTGAAGGAAATCGTTTGACTGTTGTACGGCTTCTGCTCCTGTCATGGTTTCATTGCTTGAGATGTCAACTGCATGTGGGTCAGTGTTTAATAAGGTGGTGTTTGTGTTTAACAGAAACACGTCTCGCCTGCTTTTGGTGTGTTGCCTGCAAATTCTTGAAAGTTTCTTAAGGAGTAGTTTAATCTTACTACGGGGAACACCTATCGTGTTGAGAACGGTACCAAAAAGAGGAGGGGAGTATCCCATGAGTGTAAGAACTTTGGGCCATCTCACGGTGCTCATGAAGGGTTTGGAATTTGCATTGGCGATTGTCGTGTCGTAGTGACCACCATAATAGGACTCAGTATTATTATGATGATGAGGGGGGTCTTGAGTGGGCCATGGACAGAGTGAGGAGGGAAGTACCTTGTCTCTTTCGTTCATAACTTCTTTCCAAATATCAGGGCTAACTCCTGTGTATTCTAGCCTCTTCTTCGTGACTTTAGACTTGGGAAGGACGTTAAGGAACCATCTGGCAATCTTTTTCTGTGTAGGCCTCCAGTCAAAGGCTGGTTGAGTATCACTGGGTGCGCTGTCTATAGCTATGATAACAACATCCGAAAAGTCATCCTTATAGCATCCACCACCTGGAAGAACGTAGGGGTCATCACCCGTCCAATAGCCATGTGGGATAAATGGGATAGTGTTATGCGGGAATCTGAAAACAAGTTTAAAGCCTTTATCGAACCATCTTTTTTGGTTTTTGGGAGACAGCGGAAGGATCCGTGTTCCTGAAAATCCAGGGACAGTGTTGGCCGCTGTATGTCCCATTTCCAAGGTAGTCATAACCGCCGAAGATTTACCCTTATCTTTCCCATCGAAAGGGGGATTTCCATAAACGATTCTGCCAATGCCTGTTATCGGGTCCACATAGGCATCCCAAGCGAGACCATCAAAGCCAATTTCCCCATGATGGCAGAAACGTCTGAGGGCTTTTTTCATTCTTGCGGTGGGTATGCATCTTCTCGAGTGAATTCTAGGGTGGGCATTTAGTGGATTGGAGAAAAGTTCACACCCGTTTTTGTCCAGGTGTCTGTCATCCACCAAAATATCTAAGAGGCATCTTCTTATTGCGTAGCAGCTTTTCGGATCGCCCGATTCAAACTTGCATGCATTGAGTGCTTCATGAATATCATGTGCTCTATTCGAGTACTCCGCAAGTGAGCATGCATGGAAATGCTTTGTTGGAAAGGCGGTGCCAAGCCAAAAGTTTCCAGAACTCTTTCCTTTGGACATATTGGAGAACGGGATATTTAATTGTGCCCGTGTCAGGGTCCACTTCCGGTTTAGCGGTCACGGCAATGGTATTCTTTTTTGAATTTGATGATCGATACATGCGAGCTTCCGGAAGAGCGTGTAAATATAATTCCTCATTCAGTTCCTGTCTTAGGTCAGCAAGGGGGAAAAGTTTCGATGGCTTTGTTTTGATGTATGTGGTACAAACGGTCATACGAAATAATGTCGTAAATCGGCCCTTTTTTGGCAACGACGGCGGAATTTTCGGGCGCTTGTATAAATAAAAATATAACTCGGATCCGGATTCTATAAAGTGCAGTCGACTCGGGAAGACCTGGACTATCGATCCCGCAAAAAAAAATCAAGAAAAAACCTCGTATGCAAAAAAAGGAAAACAAATTTTTGCCTTAACACTGAGAGCACTGTTAACAACACTGTGAGCACTGTTTTTTCCCTTTCTTTTCATGAAAATAATACACAATACACGTGTTATCAATACCTAGTAAACTGTTGCAGGAAGTTAAGTACTAGGGACCTCTCCTCTTCCTCACTCAATGAAATTTCTATCTCATCATCAACAGCGACGGCATGATCTGTGTCGCCCTTTTCAGCCATGTTTGATTCATTTGCAGCTACGGACTGTGCGAGTGACTGGAGTGGTTGCACAACTGGTGGAGTGCGTGTCTCAGCAAGGAGCACTCCGGGCATTTCTGCTTCTGGTGATGTTGTTGACGCCACATCCGCGACAGGGGTGGGCACCATTTTCTCCACAAAAGACAAAACTGCAGCCAGATGTTCTGCCTTTCGGCTCATAGGAATCCCATCACTATTTTGAAAATGCATGTGCAGGCCTTTCAAAGGGTCGAGCTTTAACTTTTTCACATATCCTACACGCTTTTCGTTGCTCAAAGTTTTCAACTCTAAAAAGTATTCTTCGCCAGCATCATAGATTGCTTTGCGCTTGGCCAAGGCGGCATTCTGTTTGGCCTGCGGAGCAGGTGGGCGCAAGTTTCCCACCGGTGCTTGTGCTTCAGCACCCTGCACATCAGCACCCGGCACACCAGCAGCACCCGGCACACCTGCAGCACCAAGAGCCCACACGCATCACACACAACATCATATATATATATATGTATTTTTGAATAAAATCGGGCTTGGGTAAAACGGCCTTGGGTAAATCCTCGGGTAACACACCTGCAGCTGCCGGCTCGTGCTGCGCTTCAACCTGCGGAACCTCGGTTCCCATCTCGGTATCAGTGGACTGCACTTGTGGAGGACGAGCAAGCTCCATCTCCGCCCTCACTCGGGCATTCTTCGCCTCTAGCACGTATTTAGAATACCGACGTGAGAACCAACTTGTGACCTGATCTAACCTCAATTGTATCTGAGGTGCAGACACTGAGTTTATTGCTCTCAATACATCCTGATCGGACTCTCGACTGCTTCGGCCACCCCCTCTTTCCAGTCCCTTTAGGAATGCCTCTTCAAGCATTTGCACTTGTTCCTCAGTTTTTTGCTGAGGTGTGACCCGAGATTTCATGGCGTAACCCATACGAATAGTGTCACACTGCGGCCGGGCCAAGAGGACCGTCCATTTTCCACCACAAGAACCATCACCAACCTCCACATCCGCAAGTAACAAGGCCATATCAAGGCCATGAGGGTTGCAACCATATGGGTCGTATTCCTCGCCGATGTGCCGAAAATCTGTGCTCTCATACTGCAGAGAGGCTTTAGGCCGAGCGGGCATAGTGATGTCCATCTGTATTTGAGGACAATATGACCGACGAACTGGCGGGCCCGCGCTCAAAGAATCATCAGGACTAGGCGGAGGAGGTGGGTTACACTTTTTCGCGTGTCGCTCCATGCGATCCAGTCTAAAAAACGGAGCGTGTCGGCACCCAAGGTGTGGACAACTCACTGTTGTTCGGTGGGCTACAACCCTCTCACGCAGCGCACTCAAACTTGCCTCAACCGCTGCTGCCTTTGCTTCCCGCTTACGTGCCGCCTCCTCACGCTTAGCCTCCGCAGCACTGAGGGCTCTACTGCCCTCCTTCACCTTCGCCTCAGGCTTGGGAGCATCGTCATCAACCTGGCGTGTGCACACTCCTACACAAGGCTACTCCAGTTGTCAGAAAACTACCGAGGTGCAAGAAAGGTAACAATATAGATCAAACAAATGCGGACAGTCAAGGCTTGCCCATGTCATATAACGCTGCATGTGATACTGGGTTGGGATAACCACTGTTGTCCTAGGGTCGAAAGTCTCTCCGACTGAGCCGCCGTCATATGCACACTCGAACAACGTGAAATTGCCTGACTGTGAATATCCTTCACCACGGATCTCCAATATAGGCTTCGACTCTGGAGTCGGGACAGAATCGGACGAAGCAAAACGTAGAGAAGACCCTAACGAGCGTTTCCAAGAGCCAGAAAAATACATATCAACAGCCCGGTCCATGTCGAAGTGTGCACACTCCAAGATCTGCATAGCCAGACTAGGCGAGATGTGCGCCAGTTCAGAAAATTGTTCCACCTGCTGAGCTTCTCGCTCGTGCTCCCAGTTTATCTCGCGCGTTGTGACTTGCCGCGACAGCATAAACCACACGAGTGTCGACAGGAAAATAGCAGGGATAAACGCGTAAAATAGCGTGGGCATCAACGATACTATAGCCATCCCACAGAACCCTGAAAGCCACAGTATGATAGGGTTCCTATCCCAGTGCTTGAAACCGTCCTGTAACTCAGAACCGGATTCGTAACCAGATTCGTAAGCGTATCTTTTGATACAGAGCGCCTAGAGAGAAAAAAAGTAGATGGGCTGATAGGGCGTTCGATTTCGAATCGAATGAGCAACTGCGAAGTACTAAACGGGTAAGTGAAGTTGCGAGATCAATGTGCGCATAAAGCAGGGCGTCGTAGGGGGAACTGATCGCTACAGTCACAAATTTTAAGGCATTTCACTCATATGCACTGCACAGACCGGGCCAGACGTTCCACAGAATATTTGACTGTGATAATATGCCCCTTTTTGGCATCCCTGTGTGGCCGCTACTTCAAAATGCATGATTTTCAGGCCAGGAAATAGCCCAAAAGCGATCACTCAGAGACCCTCTCAGACCGCCCGCGGCACGGTTGCCTCTGGATCCGTCATTATTTCGTATGACCGTTTGTACCTTTACCAGGGTTTAGGAGTTTAGGCTTGCCTGTAATTTCTTTAGCAATGATTTCTGCTGGATTTGGCACAGTGACACCTAAAATCTGTCACCTGCCTCATCCTAGAGTAGTCTGGGTGACCGTCACTCGTAGGCCGAAACCTAATCCCTGAACTTAAAGTCAGGTATATGTTTATCTCTTTTATCTTATCAACCCGACCGTTCTGATATCGAAACCCTGTACTAGGGTATAACGACAAATAGATATATATCGGCCCTGTATATCTAGCAGGTTTTGGTTCGCACCATCGCTTTTACACTGCTTCTACTATGAGTGGCTAAACGCCGACGCTTGGGATGCACACGCGGTTCAGTGGTATGGCCTAGGCAGCTTGGTTGATTGAGCGGCTTCGCGGACGGTGCACTTGGGCGTTTTGCGAGTTGATTTTACGTTGGCTGGATTTTGCCGTACTTCTGGTCGATATCACACCGTTTGCGGTACCCGGGAATCCTTTAAGTCCACACGACTTCATCGAGTTTTTCGTCCTTATCCGCAAGTTTACGCTCTCGACGACCACCACCTCTTGGCCGCCACCACCGCGACCGCTTCCCGATCACACCCGCTTGCTCCACCCCTACTGTCATTTCATCATGGTAGCCACCAGATCATCTTCGAGCGCTCCTCTGCGGAGGAGGAACCTAGCGACTATTTCCGACCAAGCTGCTGCCCGACATGCAGCCACTCCCGGGACTCCTACGGCGACTGTCCCTCCGGCAGCGGGACCACCTGCGACGTTCGTGGCGGCTGTCCGTACTTTGATCCGCACCAGGCACGACGAGAAGGCCGCCAAATTTGTCGCCAAGAAGTGCTTCGGTCTGAAGGACGAGCGCTTCCATGGTAACGAGAAGAACGTGCACGTCATCTTTACCCGCATGGTAGCTGCTCTTCGCGAGGCTTTCGTGGCCGAGGACGAACGGCTGGGCGACCTCTTTGTACTCGACGACGCCGGCATCACGGTGCGAGAGGAGAGCAATCAGCTCCTCTTCTCCACCCTTGAGCTCCTCGTGCATCCTTCCAGTCCAGCTTCGGACTGGTTGGAGAGCTCTGCTCAGACGTTTCCCGCGGATGGGAAACGGGTTCTGCTCGAGTTTGCACGTAAAGCTGCTTCATGCCGACGCACCCTTTCAGGGGACGTCGGACTTGCTGGCAGTTGAGCTGAGCTACGGCATGGACCCCAACGACTCGATCATGGACTTCAACGCCGCGCTCGCCGCCGCAAAACGCAAGAACACCCTGGACGAGGACGACGTCAAGGGGCAGTTCATTCAGGCCATGGACGCCGACTACTACAGGCCTGTGGTGTCGCGGCTCCTGCTGCACGACCAGCGGGCAGCGGTGTCCCTGTTGACCGTTCAGCAGTGGGCCCGCGAGTGTCATGCGGCTCACGTGCGGGCTGGCACGGCTTCGCCGAAGTCGGCTGCGGTTGGCAGCCACATGTTGCCTGCGAGATTTGGCGACCCGCCGGATGGGCACACTTCTGCGGACGCCGACATGATGGAGATCCTCCTCGCGTTACGCAAGGAGGTGCGCGTCCTTTCCGACAAGGTCAACGGGAAGGGCTTCACTCCCCGCGCGGAGAAGCCTCACAACCCGCGCACAGGGTTGAAGCACCGCTTCGCGGCCTCTCCGCTTCCGGAGGGGAATTATTCGCAGGGAAATTCGAAGCTTGTGGCGTTTCATCGTGGGACTGAACAGACTATCCCGCTTTGTCAGCACTCGACGTGCACGACAGCGCAGGCTAGGCATTGGCACCGCGACTGCCCGCACGGCGGTCCGCGTGCGGAGAAGACAGCTGCTGGGGCGCATTCTTTCGCGGTTCAGGACGTGGAGGGCGACTTCTACGCCGCTGCCTTCCAGCACGCCATCGACAACAACGACACCGACCGCTTCGACGCACTATGCTTCTTGGCGGGCGGCAAGCCCGTAATGCTCGAGGACCTCTCCGCCGCCTCCTTCTGTGTAGGCGACACCGTTGAGACTCACGCCATCGACGAGTATCTGGGGTGCTGCCAACCCGCTGACACCCGCTTCGGGGTCTGCGCGGTTGGTGGTGCCATGCACGTCAACAACTTCCAGGTCCACGACAAGATCCCGGACAACGCTCTGGACGTGCCGGCACCGCCGGCACCGCCTGCCGCTCCGCAGTCGGTGGTGTCCGACGAGAGCATGTACCCCGTCAGCGCGCTGCACGCCCACGAGCCAGACACGCCCTTCATGGACAAGTTTGTGGTGAGGCTTGAACTCACTAACCCTGACCCGCCCCTCGCGATGCATTGCATGGGGCCCGTGGCACCCGTTGATTCGGTCTCAGTGACTGAGGAGGAATCCGAGGATGACGACGAGGGTAATCCGCCGCCGCGGCAGGCTTTGGGCTGCGGCATACCGCCGTTCAGCTTTGGGTATTCCGCCCTAACGTCACTCGCGGTTTGCATGCTCTTTGTCGTGTGTGCCGCTGCTGGGCCGTCGGCCGCTTCAGCCTTCGGTGGTGTTGGCATGGGCGCCGAGACGGCTCCACCGGTCGGTGGTGTCGTTCACGGACTGCCGGGGATGCTTCTGGCGCCGACGACAGCCTTGCGCACATCTTCAATCGACGATCGAGGTTTGGGTTCTACCCAAAATTGCCACACGCATGATTTCTCGGCGGCACCGGGGCACACCGGCGACGAGGTCGGTGGTGCTGATGTGAGATCACCCGCAGCTATCCCACCGTTCCAGTGTTGGCGGCCGGCGGGGTGGTACTCGGCCGCGGAGATCGACTGGTCACGCAGGGCGCAATTGACAACGACAACATCGGAGCTTTCTGAATTTGCTCCACCGCATGGATCCTCTGACAGTACAGACACCGATTGTGTTTCGGGAAAAACAGTGGTACCAGCTCTCCTGGGCGCTGTGACAGTGGTACCGGCTCTCCCGGGCGCTGTGAAAGTGGCTAGTGCTGACGTGATTGAGATTAGCCTGCCTTCAGTTTGAGATGCTGTGGGTGCAGGTTGCCCCAAGATGGGCTCTGTTTCGGGTTTTCAGTGTATCAGAATTCGGCAGTAGAAAGTAGTAGCACAGCTGCTGCACTGCCTGTTCGGGGGAAGGGGCCTGGCCAGTATGAGCACAGTGCCTCCTGACCCGCTAGCACTGGCTTTTCTGCCTCCCGGTAGGCATTTGTTTCTTATTTCGGCTACCTAGTTTGGTCCCCACACTAGGTGGTGTGCTGGATTTGGCACAGTGACACCTAAAATCTGTCACCTGCCTCATCCTAGAGTAGTCTGGGTGACCGTCACTCGTAGGCCGAAACCTAATCCCTAAACTTAAAGTCAGGTATATGTTTATCTCTTTTATCTTATCAATCCGACCGTTCTCGGATATCGAAACCCTGTACTAGGGTATAACGACAAATAGATATATATCGGCCCTGCATATCTAGCAATTTCCCTCAGTTCGGCATCCTGAGTTGTTCTAAGATTATTCAAACTATTATTATGCCCTGAGCAATCAAGTTGAATGTGTTCGAAGGTGCATTTTGTATTTTGTTGGCAGTAGGGACAGTTTTCAGTTTCGATTTTCCCCAGTTTAAATGAACGTGCTGGAGAGGCTTGAAGACCCAGGAGTTCCCTGCTTGTAGAAGCAGTGAAATCTTTAGGTGTGATTTTGGAAATGTCTTTAGTGGGAGTGATGTTATTCCCATTGAGCATCCTCAAGTACTTTCCTTGAGACTGTAGAGTTCTCCAGTTATGATAGTGTGAAAGACGTTGAATTCTTCAGATGTGACTGCGGATATCACCTAAGATAGGGACCTCGAAAAAGAACAATGAGAAAGGCAGTTGAGACACTTGATAATAGACATTGCAAAGTTGCATCAAACTGATCCCAAGCGTTCCTTGGCGCGCGAATCTGTGAGCCGCGAAGGATCTGCAGGCGCACAACCGCAACTGTGAGGGTGGCATCGTTGCGGAGAAAGATATGCCCGACAACGCCTGGATCTTACCTGCGCCTAGCGAAGGTACAAAATTTATTCGCGAGATATATTGATATACGTTGCACAAAAACTTGCGTCTGCAGCCTAGTTGTGACACAGTAGGATTTTTGCTCTGAAACCAAGACTACAGTAAGAGTCAACCAATAAGAAAACAGAGATTTCGGGGTCAGCCAGCTTTTCTCCTAAACTTGTGACCCCCCCCAGCTTCGGTACCTAAGAGAGCCGACGAAATAAGAGAAAACCGCTTATTTTGCCAGCTAGCTTTTCTCATCCTTAAGAGTGAAAAATCAGTTTTTCTCGTATTGGATTCGCAGCACATCCTCACTTCGAAAAAACCGCCCACTACCGTGATGGACGACGCGATGTCGCGAACTTATGCACAAAGCGTCCACACAAAGCACAACCCTCTAGCCCTACTACTAGACAGTCTTACTTATTGTCAGTGCCTCCACAACACTAGCTCGACTTTGCATATGTTTCCTTATATGACTGCACAGTTAGCTTGCTACTGTAACTATACAAAATCTCAAAATTTTTGATATCTCTTTATCTCTTCTCACAACTTGTGCAAGCTCTTTTTCTCAACAGAAAAAGACTGTTAATTACAGTTCTGACGCAGTCGCACAAGGACAAGTCCACAAATGTATATCCTTATAAGCAGAAGAATACTGTATCTTACAAATTATCTCATAACACTGCTGTTTTCGCGGTCTTAAGCGAGTCCTGGCTATTTTCGGAATCACTGTTACGAAGGCAAAACAAAAATGAGCGTCTGGCTCACCCTGCTACGCCGCCCTACTTATTCTCGCTATCTCCAAACAAGTGTAACACCCATCCGTATTTCCGTATCTCGTCACTGTCATAACTCCTCGCGCGTATCGTACTGCGCGTGTCATACGTTCGTCACAGAGACTGCTACAGCAAGTGTCACAACCCGGCTGAGGTACACGATAAGCCGTGGTTTGTGACAGCTGTCGCGAACTTATGCACAAAGCGTCCACACAAAGCACAACCCTCTAGCCCTACTACTAGACAGTCTTACTTATTGTCAGTGCCTCCACAACACTAGCTCGACTTTGCATATGTTTCCTTATATGACTGCACAGTTAGCTTGCTACTGTAACTATACAAAATCTCAAAATTTTTGATATCTCTTTATCTCTTCTCACAACTTGTGCAAGCTCTTTTTCTCAACATCCCCCATCTGTAGCTGCCACCGGTAGCACAGACATTAGATAAGAGCTTGCTCAGCATCTTCTGTCGTAACGCCATCCATTGCGAACTTGCCCATGCTGAAGGTAAACATACCCACTCCAGAAGCTTCTCCTCCTCGCAACATCCTGGCTCTTGTCAAAGGGTTGCGAAACACCATGACCCACATGCATCTTCTGCCAATAGGTCCATGCTCCAAATGCCCAATCACATGTAAGCGTCCAGCGTGACACAGCTTACGAAAGTATTGTGCCCTGCTTTCTGTCATATCTGTCATGTAGTGCGATGGCACATGAATACAAGCCACCACTCGGCTGGCCAGTACCGCCAATGGCAACGCAATATCCAGCACTGCGAACCAGGGTGAAGTCACCACCGCGTCACACACCCCATACTTCTCCTTCCAGGCTCGATAATTGCCCGGTTGTAAAGCATTAAGGGCTTCGTGCCACTTCAACTGCGGATTCCAATCGTTGTTCATAACCTTCAGGTGAGGCCACTCCAGTGACATAACCTTGCCAATGACACCTGTGCCAGCCCAAGGATCCCATACCTGTGTGATCTTCTCCCAAGTCACCTCGTGCGCCAAACGTCTGACCTCCTGAGGAACCGTCATCACCAACTCTAAGCCCCAATCCAGTTGACTGGCAATCTTCACCTGAGCTCTGCTCAGTTGCGTCACATCTCCTCTCTTCTGCACTTCCTCGGGGCTCATGGCCTGCACCGTGGACGTCTTGCGGAGACTTCTCGCGCGAGTGTGTTGCTCTGCACACTTCCTGCTCAAGATGGT
>LGRX02026853.1:0-14194 GCA_001247695.2 Cymbomonas tetramitiformis | reverse complement strand
ATTAAAAAAAATAACTTAGGTGTTTTACAGTTATACCGCATATTTAAGAAAACAGGAATTCTGGTTCAGCTCAGCCTTCCTCTTATTTATATAACGATCTTATATATGGAGTGTTATATGTTAAATATTATGGACAATGCTCAAAGGCTGGCTGTTTCCTTAACATAGTATTTTCTTAAATGTGAGGCATTACTGTATTATCGAGGAGAATGGTGACTGCTGACGTGGCACCGCAGGGCGAGGGGTGACAGAAGAGGATCCAATATCCCCCCCAGTGTGGGGGTGAAATTGGTATCCCCATGAAAACGCCCGCGCAAGACAGAGAAAGATGCCGTCCTGTTGGCACAAGGGAAAGGTCCCGTGAAATTGCCCGATGTGCCGCTTGCCACAGACCTGCAGACTTGGTGGAGAGAGCACGGCAACCAGTTCCCGCATTTGGCCAAGATGGCCCGACAGTTTTTAGCAGTGCCTCTGTGCCTGTAACTAGTGCAGGAGTAGAACGTGCCTGTTCCAAGGTTAGTAGTATGCATTTCGACTTTAGGGGAAAATTTAACTGGGGGCACGATTGAGCGCTCTTTGATGGCTGCTATGAATACGGCAGAGTTCTCGATCTGTAGTTTGCTTTCATGCGGTTATTAGAGAAGTAGTGGTAACATATCGATATATCGATATATCGATATATCGATATATCGATATATCGAATTTGGTACGTATTTGTTGATAAGTTTTCATAACTATTGTTATCGATCGATACCCAAACTTACCTATCGATATTGATCGATACCTATTAAAACCTATTGCTATCGATTGATATAAAATTCTGCCTATCGATAAACTATCAATGAGGCCTAAAACTTTCGATACCACTCCTTGGTAATCATATGCCAAGCGGACAGAGGGTCAATGCAAGTCGGAACGCTGTAAGGCAAGGCTACATGCTCGGAATATTATGGTATTAGAAGAAGAACAATCACACGGACTGGCGAGCTAAATAGCACGAGAGTTGTCGGTCACTGTTATTGGACACCGAATCTGACAACGGTTATGACAGGTGACGAAAT
This sequence comes from Cymbomonas tetramitiformis, assembly GCA_001247695.2. NCBI lineage: Eukaryota > Viridiplantae > Chlorophyta > Pyramimonadophyceae > Pyramimonadales > Pyramimonadaceae > Cymbomonas > Cymbomonas tetramitiformis. Next base: position 13,133 of record LGRX02026853.1, on the reverse strand, counting down.
GACAATCACCATGTCATATCCAGCAGCCTTCGCCTTCCCCTTGGCGTCCTCAACCAAGACTCCTTCCTCCCCTTTTCCGCTGCCCGCCTTTTTCTCGAGTTCGTCGATCTCCTTTCCTTGTTCGAGCTCGACCTGCAGGCATGCGTTCACCGACTGAAACATGAATATGTTAGTATGATATGCAGAAGATATTTGTGCCTGCCTACTCGCAAACAAACTTCCGTGGTGGATATAACCAAGGTAACAAGCAATGAAGACGTCCAGAATACTAGCCGAACGTCTCTGGCGTGTCATGGGGACGTCCTTTTGGAAAGAAAACAAAATACGTGAAAAAGGAAATATAAAAAGAAATTCTTTGCAGCACGTACCCAACTCCTCCAGGTCCTTATCGTTCAAGACGTATGATGCCACCTTGGGCTCCTCGTGGAGCTCCAAGGTTGAGAATATAATAAAACATTTACGCTAGCAAAGGGGACAAAGTCCTGAGAGTGCAGTATCCCTGCAAAGCAGGCTAGTGAAAACACCAGGGGCTACTCCCTCTGCTACAGCGCGCCCACAGAAGGGGCTCAACCCGCTTATCAGCGGGGTGACATCTAGAGAAAAAGCAAAGTGCTAGGCAATTAAAAACTCTAGAAGATGGAGAAGCAGCCATGGCCGGGTGAGTGGAGGGGTGGCTGAATCTGAGCGGTGGGGAGGGAAGTCGAAGAATTAAGGGGGGTTTTGGAGACGTTGGAGAAAGGTGGCTAGGGTAGGGTGGGCGGGGACAGGGGAGGGGAGGGGGGCCATGCCTAACTCCCAAACATCCTATTTTGCAAGTCTTTTGAAAATTATTGCAAGAGGGTTTGAAGGAAATCGTTTGACTGTTGTACGGCTTCTGCTCCTGTCATGGTTTCATTGCTTGAGATGTCAACTGCATGTGGGTCAGTGTTTAATAAGGTGGTGTTTGTGTTTAACAGAAACACGTCTCGCCTGCTTTTGGTGTGTTGCCTGCAAATTCTTGAAAGTTTCTTAAGGAGTAGTTTAATCTTACTACGGGGAACACCTATCGTGTTGAGAACGGTACCAAAAAGAGGAGGGGAGTATCCCATGAGTGTAAGAACTTTGGGCCATCTCACGGTGCTCATGAAGGGTTTGGAATTTGCATTGGCGATTGTCGTGTCGTAGTGACCACCATAATAGGACTCAGTATTATTATGATGATGAGGGGGGTCTTGAGTGGGCCATGGACAGAGTGAGGAGGGAAGTACCTTGTCTCTTTCGTTCATAACTTCTTTCCAAATATCAGGGCTAACTCCTGTGTATTCTAGCCTCTTCTTCGTGACTTTAGACTTGGGAAGGACGTTAAGGAACCATCTGGCAATCTTTTTCTGTGTAGGCCTCCAGTCAAAGGCTGGTTGAGTATCACTGGGTGCGCTGTCTATAGCTATGATAACAACATCCGAAAAGTCATCCTTATAGCATCCACCACCTGGAAGAACGTAGGGGTCATCACCCGTCCAATAGCCATGTGGGATAAATGGGATAGTGTTATGCGGGAATCTGAAAACAAGTTTAAAGCCTTTATCGAACCATCTTTTTTGGTTTTTGGGAGACAGCGGAAGGATCCGTGTTCCTGAAAATCCAGGGACAGTGTTGGCCGCTGTATGTCCCATTTCCAAGGTAGTCATAACCGCCGAAGATTTACCCTTATCTTTCCCATCGAAAGGGGGATTTCCATAAACGATTCTGCCAATGCCTGTTATCGGGTCCACATAGGCATCCCAAGCGAGACCATCAAAGCCAATTTCCCCATGATGGCAGAAACGTCTGAGGGCTTTTTTCATTCTTGCGGTGGGTATGCATCTTCTCGAGTGAATTCTAGGGTGGGCATTTAGTGGATTGGAGAAAAGTTCACACCCGTTTTTGTCCAGGTGTCTGTCATCCACCAAAATATCTAAGAGGCATCTTCTTATTGCGTAGCAGCTTTTCGGATCGCCCGATTCAAACTTGCATGCATTGAGTGCTTCATGAATATCATGTGCTCTATTCGAGTACTCCGCAAGTGAGCATGCATGGAAATGCTTTGTTGGAAAGGCGGTGCCAAGCCAAAAGTTTCCAGAACTCTTTCCTTTGGACATATTGGAGAACGGGATATTTAATTGTGCCCGTGTCAGGGTCCACTTCCGGTTTAGCGGTCACGGCAATGGTATTCTTTTTTGAATTTGATGATCGATACATGCGAGCTTCCGGAAGAGCGTGTAAATATAATTCCTCATTCAGTTCCTGTCTTAGGTCAGCAAGGGGGAAAAGTTTCGATGGCTTTGTTTTGATGTATGTGGTACAAACGGTCATACGAAATAATGTCGTAAATCGGCCCTTTTTTGGCAACGACGGCGGAATTTTCGGGCGCTTGTATAAATAAAAATATAACTCGGATCCGGATTCTATAAAGTGCAGTCGACTCGGGAAGACCTGGACTATCGATCCCGCAAAAAAAAATCAAGAAAAAACCTCGTATGCAAAAAAAGGAAAACAAATTTTTGCCTTAACACTGAGAGCACTGTTAACAACACTGTGAGCACTGTTTTTTCCCTTTCTTTTCATGAAAATAATACACAATACACGTGTTATCAATACCTAGTAAACTGTTGCAGGAAGTTAAGTACTAGGGACCTCTCCTCTTCCTCACTCAATGAAATTTCTATCTCATCATCAACAGCGACGGCATGATCTGTGTCGCCCTTTTCAGCCATGTTTGATTCATTTGCAGCTACGGACTGTGCGAGTGACTGGAGTGGTTGCACAACTGGTGGAGTGCGTGTCTCAGCAAGGAGCACTCCGGGCATTTCTGCTTCTGGTGATGTTGTTGACGCCACATCCGCGACAGGGGTGGGCACCATTTTCTCCACAAAAGACAAAACTGCAGCCAGATGTTCTGCCTTTCGGCTCATAGGAATCCCATCACTATTTTGAAAATGCATGTGCAGGCCTTTCAAAGGGTCGAGCTTTAACTTTTTCACATATCCTACACGCTTTTCGTTGCTCAAAGTTTTCAACTCTAAAAAGTATTCTTCGCCAGCATCATAGATTGCTTTGCGCTTGGCCAAGGCGGCATTCTGTTTGGCCTGCGGAGCAGGTGGGCGCAAGTTTCCCACCGGTGCTTGTGCTTCAGCACCCTGCACATCAGCACCCGGCACACCAGCAGCACCCGGCACACCTGCAGCACCAAGAGCCCACACGCATCACACACAACATCATATATATATATATGTATTTTTGAATAAAATCGGGCTTGGGTAAAACGGCCTTGGGTAAATCCTCGGGTAACACACCTGCAGCTGCCGGCTCGTGCTGCGCTTCAACCTGCGGAACCTCGGTTCCCATCTCGGTATCAGTGGACTGCACTTGTGGAGGACGAGCAAGCTCCATCTCCGCCCTCACTCGGGCATTCTTCGCCTCTAGCACGTATTTAGAATACCGACGTGAGAACCAACTTGTGACCTGATCTAACCTCAATTGTATCTGAGGTGCAGACACTGAGTTTATTGCTCTCAATACATCCTGATCGGACTCTCGACTGCTTCGGCCACCCCCTCTTTCCAGTCCCTTTAGGAATGCCTCTTCAAGCATTTGCACTTGTTCCTCAGTTTTTTGCTGAGGTGTGACCCGAGATTTCATGGCGTAACCCATACGAATAGTGTCACACTGCGGCCGGGCCAAGAGGACCGTCCATTTTCCACCACAAGAACCATCACCAACCTCCACATCCGCAAGTAACAAGGCCATATCAAGGCCATGAGGGTTGCAACCATATGGGTCGTATTCCTCGCCGATGTGCCGAAAATCTGTGCTCTCATACTGCAGAGAGGCTTTAGGCCGAGCGGGCATAGTGATGTCCATCTGTATTTGAGGACAATATGACCGACGAACTGGCGGGCCCGCGCTCAAAGAATCATCAGGACTAGGCGGAGGAGGTGGGTTACACTTTTTCGCGTGTCGCTCCATGCGATCCAGTCTAAAAAACGGAGCGTGTCGGCACCCAAGGTGTGGACAACTCACTGTTGTTCGGTGGGCTACAACCCTCTCACGCAGCGCACTCAAACTTGCCTCAACCGCTGCTGCCTTTGCTTCCCGCTTACGTGCCGCCTCCTCACGCTTAGCCTCCGCAGCACTGAGGGCTCTACTGCCCTCCTTCACCTTCGCCTCAGGCTTGGGAGCATCGTCATCAACCTGGCGTGTGCACACTCCTACACAAGGCTACTCCAGTTGTCAGAAAACTACCGAGGTGCAAGAAAGGTAACAATATAGATCAAACAAATGCGGACAGTCAAGGCTTGCCCATGTCATATAACGCTGCATGTGATACTGGGTTGGGATAACCACTGTTGTCCTAGGGTCGAAAGTCTCTCCGACTGAGCCGCCGTCATATGCACACTCGAACAACGTGAAATTGCCTGACTGTGAATATCCTTCACCACGGATCTCCAATATAGGCTTCGACTCTGGAGTCGGGACAGAATCGGACGAAGCAAAACGTAGAGAAGACCCTAACGAGCGTTTCCAAGAGCCAGAAAAATACATATCAACAGCCCGGTCCATGTCGAAGTGTGCACACTCCAAGATCTGCATAGCCAGACTAGGCGAGATGTGCGCCAGTTCAGAAAATTGTTCCACCTGCTGAGCTTCTCGCTCGTGCTCCCAGTTTATCTCGCGCGTTGTGACTTGCCGCGACAGCATAAACCACACGAGTGTCGACAGGAAAATAGCAGGGATAAACGCGTAAAATAGCGTGGGCATCAACGATACTATAGCCATCCCACAGAACCCTGAAAGCCACAGTATGATAGGGTTCCTATCCCAGTGCTTGAAACCGTCCTGTAACTCAGAACCGGATTCGTAACCAGATTCGTAAGCGTATCTTTTGATACAGAGCGCCTAGAGAGAAAAAAAGTAGATGGGCTGATAGGGCGTTCGATTTCGAATCGAATGAGCAACTGCGAAGTACTAAACGGGTAAGTGAAGTTGCGAGATCAATGTGCGCATAAAGCAGGGCGTCGTAGGGGGAACTGATCGCTACAGTCACAAATTTTAAGGCATTTCACTCATATGCACTGCACAGACCGGGCCAGACGTTCCACAGAATATTTGACTGTGATAATATGCCCCTTTTTGGCATCCCTGTGTGGCCGCTACTTCAAAATGCATGATTTTCAGGCCAGGAAATAGCCCAAAAGCGATCACTCAGAGACCCTCTCAGACCGCCCGCGGCACGGTTGCCTCTGGATCCGTCATTATTTCGTATGACCGTTTGTACCTTTACCAGGGTTTAGGAGTTTAGGCTTGCCTGTAATTTCTTTAGCAATGATTTCTGCTGGATTTGGCACAGTGACACCTAAAATCTGTCACCTGCCTCATCCTAGAGTAGTCTGGGTGACCGTCACTCGTAGGCCGAAACCTAATCCCTGAACTTAAAGTCAGGTATATGTTTATCTCTTTTATCTTATCAACCCGACCGTTCTGATATCGAAACCCTGTACTAGGGTATAACGACAAATAGATATATATCGGCCCTGTATATCTAGCAGGTTTTGGTTCGCACCATCGCTTTTACACTGCTTCTACTATGAGTGGCTAAACGCCGACGCTTGGGATGCACACGCGGTTCAGTGGTATGGCCTAGGCAGCTTGGTTGATTGAGCGGCTTCGCGGACGGTGCACTTGGGCGTTTTGCGAGTTGATTTTACGTTGGCTGGATTTTGCCGTACTTCTGGTCGATATCACACCGTTTGCGGTACCCGGGAATCCTTTAAGTCCACACGACTTCATCGAGTTTTTCGTCCTTATCCGCAAGTTTACGCTCTCGACGACCACCACCTCTTGGCCGCCACCACCGCGACCGCTTCCCGATCACACCCGCTTGCTCCACCCCTACTGTCATTTCATCATGGTAGCCACCAGATCATCTTCGAGCGCTCCTCTGCGGAGGAGGAACCTAGCGACTATTTCCGACCAAGCTGCTGCCCGACATGCAGCCACTCCCGGGACTCCTACGGCGACTGTCCCTCCGGCAGCGGGACCACCTGCGACGTTCGTGGCGGCTGTCCGTACTTTGATCCGCACCAGGCACGACGAGAAGGCCGCCAAATTTGTCGCCAAGAAGTGCTTCGGTCTGAAGGACGAGCGCTTCCATGGTAACGAGAAGAACGTGCACGTCATCTTTACCCGCATGGTAGCTGCTCTTCGCGAGGCTTTCGTGGCCGAGGACGAACGGCTGGGCGACCTCTTTGTACTCGACGACGCCGGCATCACGGTGCGAGAGGAGAGCAATCAGCTCCTCTTCTCCACCCTTGAGCTCCTCGTGCATCCTTCCAGTCCAGCTTCGGACTGGTTGGAGAGCTCTGCTCAGACGTTTCCCGCGGATGGGAAACGTGTTCTGCTCGAGTTTGCGCGTAAACTGCTTCATGCCGACGCACCCTTTCAGGGGACGTCGGACTTGCTGGCAGTTGAGCTGAGCTACGGCATGGACCCCAACGACTCGATCATGGACTTCAACGCCGCGCTCGCCGCCGCAAAACGCAAGAACACCCTGGACGAGGACGACGTCAAGGGGCAGTTCATTCAGGCCATGGACGCCGACTACTACAGGCCTGTGGTGTCGCGGCTCCTGCTGCACGACCAGCGGGCAGCGGTGTCCCTGTTGACCGTTCAGCAGTGGGCCCGCGAGTGTCATGCGGCTCACGTGCGGGCTGGCACGGCTTCGCCGAAGTCGGCTGCGGTTGGCAGCCACATGTTGCCTGCGAGATTTGGCGACCCGCCGGATGGGCACACTTCTGCGGACGCCGACATGATGGAGATCCTCCTCGCGTTACGCAAGGAGGTGCGCGTCCTTTCCGACAAGGTCAACGGGAAGGGCTTCACTCCCCGCGCGGAGAAGCCTCACAACCCGCGCACAGGGTTGAAGCACCGCTTCGCGGCCTCTCCGCTTCCGGAGGGAAACTATTCGCAGGGGAATTCGAAGCTTGTGGCGTTTCATCGTGGGACTGGACAGACTATCCCGCTTTGTCAGCACTCGACGTGCACGACAGCGCAGGCTAGGCATTGGCACCGCGACTGCCCGCACGGCGGTCCGCGTGCGGAGAAGACAGCTGCTGGGGCGCATTCTTTCGCGGTTCAGGACGTGGAGGGCGACTTCTACGCCGCTGCCTTCCAGCACGCCATCGACAACAACGACACCGACCGCTTCGACGCACTATGCTTCTTGGCGGGCGGCAAGCCCGTAATGCTCGAGGACCTCTCCGCCGCCTCCTTCTGTGTAGGCGACACCGTTGAGACTCACGCCATCGACGAGTATCTGGGGTGCTGCCAACCCGCTGACACCCGCTTCGGGGTCTGCGCGGTTGGTGGTGCCATGCACGTCAACAACTTCCAGGTCCACGACAAGATCCCGGACAACGCTCTGGACGTGCCGGCACCGCCGGCACCGCCTGCCGCTCCGCAGTCGGTGGTGTCCGACGAGAGCATGTACCCCGTCAGCGCGCTGCACGCCCACGAGCCAGACACGCCCTTCATGGACAAGTTTGTGGTGAGGCTTGAACTCACTAACCCTGACCCGCCCCTCGCGATGCATTGCATGGGGCCCGTGGCACCCGTTGATTCGGTCTCAGTGACTGAGGAGGAATCCGAGGATGACGACGAGGGTAATCCGCCGCCGCGGCAGGCTTTGGGCTGCGGCATACCGCCGTTCAGCTTTGGGTATTCCGCCCTAACGTCACTCGCGGTTTGCATGCTCTTTGTCGTGTGTGCCGCTGCTGGGCCGTCGGCCGCTTCAGCCTTCGGTGGTGTTGGCATGGGCGCCGAGACGGCTCCACCGGTCGGTGGTGTCGTTCACGGACTGCCGGGGATGCTTCTGGCGCCGACGACAGCCTTGCGCACATCTTCAATCGACGATCGAGGTTTGGGTTCTACCCAAAATTGCCACACGCATGATTTCTCGGCGGCACCGGGGCACACCGGCGACGAGGTCGGTGGTGCTGATGTGAGATCACCCGCAGCTATCCCACCGTTCCAGTGTTGGCGGCCGGCGGGGTGGTACTCGGCCGCGGAGATCGACTGGTCACGCAGGGCGCAATTGACAACGACAACATCGGAGCTTTCTGAATTTGCTCCACCGCATGGATCCTCTGACAGTACAGACACCGATTGTGTTTCGGGAAAAACAGTGGTACCAGCTCTCCTGGGCGCTGTGACAGTGGTACCGGCTCTCCCGGGCGCTGTGAAAGTGGCTAGTGCTGACGTGATTGAGATTAGCCTGCCTTCAGTTTGAGATGCTGTGGGTGCAGGTTGCCCCAAGATGGGCTCTGTTTCGGGTTTTCAGTGTATCAGAATTCGGCAGTAGAAAGTAGTAGCACAGCTGCTGCACTGCCTGTTCGGGGGAAGGGGCCTGGCCAGTATGAGCACAGTGCCTCCTGACCCGCTAGCACTGGCTTTTCTGCCTCCCGGTAGGCATTTGTTTCTTATTTCGGCTACCTAGTTTGGTCCCCACACTAGGTGGTGTGCTGGATTTGGCACAGTGACACCTAAAATCTGTCACCTGCCTCATCCTAGAGTAGTCTGGGTGACCGTCACTCGTAGGCCGAAACCTAATCCCTAAACTTAAAGTCAGGTATATGTTTATCTCTTTTATCTTATCAATCCGACCGTTCTCGGATATCGAAACCCTGTACTAGGGTATAACGACAAATAGATATATATCGGCCCTGCATATCTAGCAATTTCCCTCAGTTCGGCATCCTGAGTTGTTCTAAGATTATTCAAACTATTATTATGCCCTGAGCAATCAAGTTGAATGTGTTCGAAGGTGCATTTTGTATTTTGTTGGCAGTAGGGACAGTTTTCAGTTTCGATTTTCCCCAGTTTAAATGAACGTGCTGGAGAGGCTTGAAGACCCAGGAGTTCCCTGCTTGTAGAAGCAGTGAAATCTTTAGGTGTGATTTTGGAAATGTCTTTAGTGGGAGTGATGTTATTCCCATTGAGCATCCTCAAGTACTTTCCTTGAGACTGTAGAGTTCTCCAGTTATGATAGTGTGAAAGACGTTGAATTCTTCAGATGTGACTGCGGATATCACCTAAGATAGGGACCTCGAAAAAGAACAATGAGAAAGGCAGTTGAGACACTTGATAATAGACATTGCAAAGTTGCATCAAACTGATCCCAAGCGTTCCTTGGCGCGCGAATCTGTGAGCCGCGAAGGATCTGCAGGCGCACAACCGCAACTGTGAGGGTGGCATCGTTGCGGAGAAAGATATGCCCGACAACGCCTGGATCTTACCTGCGCCTAGCGAAGGTACAAAATTTATTCGCGAGATATATTGATATACGTTGCACAAAAACTTGCGTCTGCAGCCTAGTTGTGACACAGTAGGATTTTTGCTCTGAAACCAAGACTACAGTAAGAGTCAACCAATAAGAAAACAGAGATTTCGGGGTCAGCCAGCTTTTCTCCTAAACTTGTGACCCCCCCCAGCTTCGGTACCTAAGAGAGCCGACGAAATAAGAGAAAACCGCTTATTTTGCCAGCTAGCTTTTCTCATCCTTAAGAGTGAAAAATCAGTTTTTCTCGTATTGGATTCGCAGCACATCCTCACTTCGAAAAAACCGCCCACTACCGTGATGGACGACGCGATGTCGCGAACTTATGCACAAAGCGTCCACACAAAGCACAACCCTCTAGCCCTACTACTAGACAGTCTTACTTATTGTCAGTGCCTCCACAACACTAGCTCGACTTTGCATATGTTTCCTTATATGACTGCACAGTTAGCTTGCTACTGCAACTATACAAAATCTCAAAATTTTGATATCTCTTTATCTTTTCTCACAACTTATGCAAGCTCTTTTTCTCAACATGAAAAAGACTGTTAATTACAGTTCTGACGCAGTCGCACAAGGACAAGTCCACAAATGTATATCCTTATAAGCAGAAGAATACTGTATCTTACAAATTATCTCATAACACTGCTGTTTTCGCGGTCTTAAGCGAGTCCTGGCTATTTTCGGAATCACTGTTACGAAGGCAAAACAAAAATGAGCGTCTGGCTCACCCTGCTACGCCGCCCTACTTATTCTCGCTATCTCCAAACAAGTGTAACACCCATCCGTATTTCCGTATCTCGTCACTGTCATAACTCCTCGCGCGTATCGTACTGCGCGTGTCATACGTTCGTCACAGAGACTGCTACAGCAAGTGTCACAACCCGGCTGAGGTACACGATAAGCCGTGGTTTGTGACAGCTGTCGCGAACTTATGCACAAAGCGTCCACACAAAGCACAACCCTCTAGCCCTACTACTAGACAGTCTTACTTATTGTCAGTGCCTCCACAACACTAGCTCGACTTTGCATATGTTTCCTTATATGACTGCACAGTTGTCTTGCTACTGTAACTATACAAAATCTCAAAATTTTTGATATCTCTTTATCTTTTCTCACAACTTGTGCAAGCTCTTTTTCTCAACATCCCCCATCTGTAGCTGCCACTGGTAGCACAGACATTAGATAAGAGCTTGCTCAGCATCTTCTGTCGTAACGCCATCCATTGCGAACTTGCCCATGCTGAAGGTAAACATACCCACTCCAGAAGCTTCTCCTCCTCGCAACATCCTGGCTCTTGTCAGAGGGTTGCGAAACACCATGACCCACATGCATCTTCTGCCAATAGGTCCATGCTCCAAATGCCCAATCACATGTAAGCGCCCAGCGTGACATAGCTTACGAAAGTATTGTGCCCTGCTTTCTGTCATATCTGTCATGTAGTGCGATGGCACATGAATACAAGCCACCACCCGGCTGGCCAGTACTGCCAATGGCAACGCAATATCCAGCACTGCGAACCAGGGTGAAGTCACCACCGCGTCACACACCCCATACTTCTCCTTCCAGGCTCGATAATTGCCCGGTTGTAAAGCATTAAGGGCTTCGTGCCACTTCAACTGCGGATTCCAATCGTTGTTCATAACCTTCAGGTGAGGCCACTCCAGTGACATAACCTTGCCAATGACACCTGTGCCAGCCCAAGGATCCCATACCTGTGTGATCTTCTCCCAAGTCACCTCGTGCGCCAAACGTCTGACCTCCTGAGGAACTGTCATCACCAACTCTAAGCCCCAATCCAGTTGACTGGCAATCTTCACCTGAGCTCTGCTCAGTTGCGTCACATCTCCTCTCTTCTGCACTTCCTCGGGGCTCATGGCCTGCACCGTGGACGTCTTGCGGAGACTTCTCGCGCGAGTGTGTTGCTCTGCACACTTCCTGCTCAAGATGGTGCGATGGCCCTCATGCCAGAATCCTGGCATCACTTCTGTGATCACTCTGCTGAGCTCCTCCTGGTTTCCCCAGGCCACTCTGTCAGGAAGATCCCCCATGCTCCCTTCTCTTCTGAGCATCTGCCGCGAGGTCAGCGCCTGCCATGGGTCTTCACGTCCCGGCCTCACTGCACGATGCGGACCCACGTCTGCAGGCAACAATACCACATCTGATCCCAGCTTCTCTCTCAGCTGCAGCTCCATGGCCGTCATCTTGTCGACGATTGACGCGCTCACCTCGGCGGCAGCTGCCACCACAGTCCCACCTAAGCACTTGGGACATTGCCAGTCCCCTTCAGGTACTCCATCCAGCGCCGGATTCAGACACCACGTGTGATAACCACGGTTACAGGTGTCACACAGCAACATGGCTGCCTCCCCATCTGTCCGCATGCACACCTCACACGCGAGATGCTTGCTGGGAATGGCTGCACTGCAGTCGTACTGGCCTTTCACTTGTAGGTGACATGGCGCAATATTTTGCACTGTGCTCTTCTCCCGCAGCTTCGTGCTGTCCTCCAACACTACCACTCCATCTCTTTGCACCTTGACTATCTTCAGGATGGCTGACTTGGTGGCTACCTCCATGCCAGAGCGCGGTTGTTGTCGTATATATACGAAATCGCCTGCCTTGAACTGGTGCGGCTTCGGCTCGTAACTGCCACTCCTCCTGTACTCGTACCGTAAAGTGTCGCGGTGCTGAGCGATCTCCAGGTTGCACCCTGCATGTACCATGAGCCTCTTCACGATGGCGGCTCGCTGTAACAGATCATCAGCCAGCGTCTTCTCCTCCTGCTTCCCAAAGTCCAACTCGGGTCGAGCACGAAGATCCGGTGGCACCGTGGCTTCCTGAGCGAACAGCAAGGTGAATGGCGCCACTCCAGTGGACTGCTGCCTAGCTGCGTTGTAGCTGAGTACGAGTGACCAAAGCATCTCATCCCACTCGAAGTCCAGGCCCTTGTCGAGGGCCATCTTCTTGAAGCAAAACTTGAGGGTGCGTACCACCCGTTCAGTTAAGCCATTGCTCTCTGGGGAACTCGGTGAAGTCACTCTTCGGTCAATGAGACACTGCTCGCATAGAGCAGAGAACTCACCTTCAAACTCAGTGCCCCCATCCACCAAACATTCTGCAGGCGCCCCAAACACGGATAGGACATGATAGCGAAATGCGCTGGCGATGGTGGCGGCCTCCTTGTCGGGGATTGGAACACACACGACGAATCGCGTGTAGTGCTCAATCATGACCAAGACGCGTTGGTTCCCAGCCTTCGTGATGCGTTTCGTAGGCCACGCTAAATCCAGGGACCAGCGATACATGAAGGACTTGATTTCCAGCGGCGTGAGATTCGCCTCCTCCCGTGCATAGTGTGTCTTCACCCTCTGGCAAGTCTGGCACTGAGTGACCACTGCTTGCACATCCTGTTTCATGCCTGCCCAGTAATGGCGTTGCCACAACAGGTTCAATGTTCGCCTGCTGCCCCAATGGCCGGTCCTCTCATGGTGCTCACGCACCAACTGAATCCTGTCACAGGGCTTGGGCACCAGCAGCTCCTTACCACTGACGGTGACCATGTATAACTCGCCCATGAGCTCGTCCCAACGGTGACGCGCTGCTCTCTTCCTTACCCTGTGATACTCCTCCTTGGGCACCTCCACTCTTCCTCCTGTCTTGACCCACGCGAGGCATAGCTCGTCCTCGTGCATATCGGGGTATCTTTCTCGGAGTGACTCCTGGTTGGTTACGCTGGCTAGCATGGCAACCATTCTCGTAGTGTCAGGCAGCTTAGGCAGCC
>LGRX02026852.1:0-53982 GCA_001247695.2 Cymbomonas tetramitiformis | reverse complement strand
CACCTGTGCCAGCCCAAGGATCCCATACCTGTGCGATCTTCTCCCAAGTCACCTCGTGCGCCAAACGTCTGACCTCCTGAGGAACTGTCATCACCAACTCTAAGCCCCAATCCAGTTGACTGGCAATCTTCACCTGAGCTCTGCTCAATTGCGTCACATCTCCTCTCTTCTGTACTTCCTCGGGGCTCATGGCCTGCACTGTGGACGTCTTGCGGAGACTTCTCGCGCGAGTGTGCTGCTCTGCACACTTCCTGCTCAAGATGGTACGATGGCCCTCATGCCAGAATCCTGGCATCACTTCTGTGATCACTCTACTGAGCTCCTCCTGGTTTCCCCAGGCCACTCTGTCAGGAAGATCCCCCATGCTCCCTTCTTTTCTGAGCATCTGCCGCGATGTCAGCGCCTGCCATGGGTCTTCACGTCCCGGCCTCACTGCACGATGTGGACCCACGTCTGCAGGCAATAATACCACATCTGATCCCAGCTTCTCTCTCAGCTGTAGCTCCATGGCCGCCATCTTGTCGACGATTGACGCGCTCACCTCGGCGGCAGCTGCCACCACGGTCCCACCTAAGCACTTGGGACATTGCCAATCCCCTTCAGGTACTCCATCCAGCGCTGGATTCAGACACCACGTGTGATAACCACGGTTACAGGTGTCACACAGCAACATGGCTGCCTCCCCATCTGTCCGCATGCACGCCTCACACGCGAGATGCTTGCTGGGGATGGCTGCACTGCAGTCGTACTGATCTTTCACTTGTAGGTGACATGGTGCAATATTTTGCACTGTGCTCTTCTCCCGCAGCTTCGTGCTGTCCTCCAACACTACCACTCCATCTCTTTGCACCTTGACTATCTTTAGGATGGCTGGCTTGGTGGCCACCTCCATGCCAGAGCGCGGTTGTTGTCGTATATATACGAAATCGCCTGCTTTGAACTGGTGCGGCTTCGGCTCGTAGCTGCCACTCCTCCTGTGCTCGTACCGTAAAGTGTCGCGGTGCTGAGCGATCTCCAGGTTGCACCCTGCATGTACCATGAGCCTCTTTACGATGGCGGCTCGCTGTAACAGATCATCAGCCAGTGTCTTCTCCTCCTGCTTCCCAAAGTCCAACTCGGGTCGAGCACGAAGATCCGGGGGCACCGTGGCTTCCTGAGCGAACAGCAAGGTGAATGGCGCCACTCCAGTGGACTGCTGCCTAGCTGCGTTGTAGCTGAGTACGAGTGACCAGAGCATCTCATCCCACTCGAAGTCCAGGCCCTTGTCGAGGGCCATCTTCTTGAAGCAAAACTTGAGGGTGCGTACCACCCGTTCAGTCAAGCCATTGCTCTCTGGGGAACTCGGTGAAGTCACTCTTCGGTCAATGAGACACTGCTTGCATAGAGCAGAGAACTCACCTTCAAACTCTGTGCCCCCATCCACCAAACATTCTGCCGGCGCCCCAAACACGGATAGAACATGATAGCGAAATGCGCTGGCGATGGTGGCGGCCTCCTTATCGGGGATTGGAACACACACGACGAATCGCGTATAGTGCTCAATCATGACCAAGACCCGTTGGTTCCCAGCCTTCGTGATGCGTTTCGTAGGCCAAGCTAAATCCAGGGACCAGCGGTACATGAAGGACTTGATTTCCAGCGGCGTGAGATTCGCCTCCTCCCGTGCATAGTGCGTCTTCACCCTCTGGCAAGTCTGGCACTGAGTGACCACTGCTTGCACATCCTGTTTCATGCCTGCCCAGTAATGGCGTTGCCACAACAGGTTCAGTGTCCGCTTGATGCCCCAATGGCCGGTCCTCTCATGGTGCTCACGCACCAACTGAATCCTGTCACAGGGCTTGGGCACCAGCAGCTCCTTACCACTGACGGTGACCATGTATAACTCGCCCATGAGCTCGTCCCAACGGTGACGCGCTGCTCTCTTCCTTACCCTGTGATACTCCTCCTTGGGCACCTCCACTCTTCCTCCTGTCTTGACCCACGCGAGGCATAGCTCGTCCTCGTGTATATCGGGGTATCTTTCTCGGAGTGACTCCTGGTTGGTTACGCTGGCTAGCATGGCAACCATTCTCGTAGTGTCAGGCAGCTTAGGCAGCCTCATCTCTTTCTCCCTTGTCACTGGTGCCCATTCTGGGGCTGAGCTCGTCTCTGCTGGCTTGCCTCCAGGTCTTGAAAAGGCCTGCCGGTGACGTGCCTCATAGCCCGCGAGCTTCATGGAGGCCATCTTCCACTGTCTGCGACGTGGAACAGCGTCGGCGGTGCCTAGCCCCTGTGTACAACGACCATATCGCAAAAATGAGACACGCGGGCGTAAATGAGAAAAAAATGAGAAAGCATTAAATTGTCTGCCAAATTGGTTTTTGGGGTTCTGAATGACAAATATTAGGGTTAATTTGAATAGTCCTTGAAGGAATTTCGAAAAATCTGGTTTTTGACTCTTCAAAGTAGCCACGCGAGTCACGCGGGCGGCAAGAAAACGGGAAAGGTGGAAGTATCGTGTAAGGTGTGGAAAGTTATGATTTTGCCTTATGTTTGTGAACGAAATGTTAGATTTTTGCACTATTAGAATATGTAATATTTTGACATTTCCGAAAATGCAACTATTTGCTTACATGGGAGAGATCCAGCAGATTTATGGCCCATTTTAGGGTGTTTGGAGGGTCACGTACTAAAATTCTTCTCATCGGGCGAAAGTGGGCAGCAAAGGAGATATTTTCAAAAGCTATTGTGCTGGAAAAGTTGTTCGGGAGTGAAACCAACCAGGGGTGATGCTCCCTCAGGCTTCATGTGACCCAACATGGGCATTCAGCGGGTAAATTTGCCCTGAACAGGCTATTCCAGCACGATTCTCGGCAGCTAAGAAGACCGGTTAACTGTATTATTTCGCGACGAGTCAGGATGACGGCGGCTGAGCGCCATGCACCTGGCCCTGGCTACCGTCTGGCTGGACTTCGAGATGTCCTGGTAGAGGTACTTGTTGACCTTAACTCCGCAGCGCAAGAGCATCTCTAGTCCAGCACACAGGCCCCCACACGGCTCATAGCAGACCACGCCCTCTTCCCTGGCTTCCCGGAAGAAGCTCTTGTCAATCACTCTCGTGTCGATCTTCTTCGGCACTTTGAGCTTGCCACCCTCCATGGTCTCGTCGCCGTATATCGCCGGTGAGCCTCCGGAATGCATACCCCTGATTGGCCGGACCTGGCTGAGGGCATCCCAGGCGACTCGAGTCAATCAACCTGCCCGAGCACCTGGCCACTTCCGGGTGGTCAGTGTCAAACATGACCTCCTTGTTACACTCCCGCTCTTCTTGGTAGTGCAAATCAAACAGTCGATGGACTGCGCTGGTCCCCAGCTGCTCCCTGACCATGTTCTCGCAGTAGTTGGCCACCTGGGCTTCTGGGCTTACTTCGGGACCAAGTGGTGGCTCCCTGGTCACTTCCAAGCAAATGATGTCTGTGAAGCAGCGCGTTGGCCTCTCGGCACGCCCCGCTTCCCTGGCTCGGTCCCCTTCACGATCCAAACGGGCACCAGTCTCGTCCGCGGTGCTGGGCAGTGGGTACCTGGATGGCACATCCGCGTTCTCATTCTTCGGACCTGGTCGGTACTGGACCGTGAACTCAAACTCCTGGAGGCTGATGGCCCAGCGTAGGTGTTGACCCTGTAGGTCCCCCTTCTCCATGAGTGTTGTGAGCGGCGAATGGTCGGTGATCAGCGTGAAGTGGATCCCGTGCAGGTACTGTCGTAATGTGCGGATGGCCCACACCACTGCCAGCATCTCACCCTGGAAGCTCGCGTACTGTCTCTCGGTCTTCGACAGCGAGCGGCTGATGACCACACAGATGTGCTCTACGCCATTCTCGTCCTTCTGACCCAGCACTGCGCCAATGCCATGGTTGCTCCAGTCCGTGTAGAGGAAGATGGGCTTGCTGTAATCAATGGGCTTCAAACATCTCCCCGAACATAGGGCGTCCTTCAATGCCTGCAATGCCTGGTCCTGATCCTTCCCCCAAGCTTCCTTGACATCCAACACTTCCTTTCTGAGCAAGTCGTTCAATGGTCGTGCCATCTCTGAGTAGTTGGGTCCCATGGGTTCCCCCACCAGACCTTTGTAATAGTTCATGAGTCCAAGGATGGAGCGTACTCCAGTTTTATCCTCGGGCTTGGGCAGCTCTTGGATGGCCTTGCACTTGATGTCCTGCGCGCCAATGGTGTTATAGCCGATGCGGTAGCCCAAGAAGTCCACCGTGGCTGACCCGAAGGTCGACTTGCCCGAATGCAGACGTATCCCTGCATCCCCCAAAGTGCGAAGCACGGCTTCCACATCCTTGATGTGCTGCTCAGCGGTGTCTGAGTATATGCACACGTCATCGACGTACGCCACCGTGCAGTGTTGCAGGTGACGTAACTCGTAGTCCATGATCCTGATGAAGGCTGCGGTCGCTCCAGCTGCTCCAAACGGCATGGATGTGTAGCGATAAAGCTGGTTGCCCCACCAGAACGCTGTCTTGTCCCTGTCCTCCTCAGTGGTCATGGGAATCTGGTGGA
This sequence comes from Cymbomonas tetramitiformis, assembly GCA_001247695.2. Lineage (NCBI taxonomy): Eukaryota > Viridiplantae > Chlorophyta > Pyramimonadophyceae > Pyramimonadales > Pyramimonadaceae > Cymbomonas > Cymbomonas tetramitiformis. The sequence goes on along the minus strand of LGRX02026852.1, from coordinate 49,437 downwards.
ACGCCTTGGTCGCGTCCAGGGTAGTCTTGAACTTGGCCTTGGCCACGCGCTGGTAGAGCTCTTCTGGACGATGTGGTAACGTGTTATCCTTCAGCGACAACCGGTTCGTAGACCGGAGGTCGACGCAGAATCTCGTCGAGGTCCACTGTCCAGTGTCGTGATCCTTCTTCCCCGCGACCACCACGTTGCTGGCGTGTCTGCAGTGCTGCGAAGCCGGCTCGATGAAGCCATATTCCAGCAGTTCCTTGCAGTGCAGGTCGATGATCTCCTGCTCTCCCGGGCTGTATTTCCTCGGTCGTTGGTAAGCTACCTTAGTCTCGTCCTTGAAAGGGATGGCGAAGGTCGCATGTGCCGCGCCCCCATGGTAGCCTTTGATGTCCTGCGGCTTGTTGGCGAAGCAGTAGCTGCACCTCTTTACCACGTTGCGCATCTCTTCCCAATTCTCCTCGGTGAACTCGGGATGTCCTCCAAAGGTGGCATTGAGCTCGGTGTCCAGCCACGCGGCCTCGTCCTTGGTGACCCTGGTCGTGCCCCCTGGCTGTAACGTGTCCAGCACCGTGTGCGGAAGCACCTCGTCTCGCTCTGCCACCATAGCCTCCCATCCGGTGTCCCATTGGCGCGAAGACCTCTGGTCTTCCCAGGCGGTCCTGACAGATCTGGTCGGCGAGCCCGAGCATGATCCCATCGTCAGCACGCCCTGAAACTCCCCAGGGGCCACAGCGGCCACCCAAGCAGCCACCGCTAGCAGCAGCAAAAGTTTTAAAATTCTGCTGGTACCCACTGGTTTAACTGGAGGGTGAAGGGTCAGTATGCAAGTCAACATCCTCCACCCCCCTTGCATACGGCCCAGGCCTCCTCCCGCAGACACGTAGACCACCAGCGCCAAGACTGATATCACATAGACACAGTGCGCCACTTGGTAGCAAGCGGCTGTGAACTGCAGGCGCTGCAGTCGGGCAGCAAAGCGCGGCTTCTGCATGCGCCGAGGAACAGCGGCCAGCGTAGCCGGCCCTGCGGCCAAGATCCGCTGGGCGACCGCCAGCGCACGACCTATCTGAGTCTCCAGCGTGGCGAACGCGCCACCATCGTAAATCAAGCAGGAGCATGGCAACCCATGGTAGACAACGTGGGCGCCAACTGTCAAGACGCACCCCAGAGTGCCGACCATGTGCGTGAAGTGCATGGCGAGCATGGCGAGACAGAACCGTAGCAATGGCACGTACCACAGCCCACGCCGGGCATGGTGGAGCCCAGCTACCTCAAGGGCCCCCTTGGTCAACAGCAGTAGGTGCCTAGCCAGCTCCAACAGCACTCGCAGAGGCGCCTGTTGATGTGCCCATGGTTCGAGTGGTGCTGTGTGCATGGCCCACAATGCGCGTGCCATGGCTCTGCGGGGCACCCCAGTGTGGAATGCCCAGCAGGCGACGACCCCACCAAGAAATCTGGATACCTCCATAGCCATCCATACTGCCATTACTGCAAAATGAGGCAGCTGTGGCCAATGCAAGCGCACGAACACCCCCACGAGCAGGAAGCACACCTGAGTGCGCTTCGCCCGCCTATCATTGGCGGGCTGCGTGCCCGGCTTTTCGCCGGGGCTGCTTCTCAGTGACGGGCGCGCCGGGCTGCAGCCGGCCCGGTGCCCCCTTGAAAAGGCCCCAGTGCGCTCTCCCTTCTCCTCTCCTCCCAGATTTCATCATAACTTTGGCGTCCCTGGGGAGCACGCGACGCGCCGTTGCCGGCATGTCGACCGCGAGCCGCGTCCCGACGATGAGCGCCTTCCCTGGGGCTCGGAGATCTCCTCCTGCGCTGACCAGCTCGTGGCGAACGCTGCTGCACGGCACTCTCAGTTGGACTCTGTGGGCGCGCCGCAGGATGGCCTGAAGGTCGAGTGTCGACACGCGCAACAAGGCCACTGGAACGCTCCGGGCTGCTGGGCGCTGTAGAGCTCGGGGTTGATGGCACGTACGAAATGGAGTCCTGCTCTTGTGCAGCTGGAGGCACGGCTTCAGTCTGCTGCGTGCAGACGGAATGTGCCGGGGATCTCAGAATGTCGTGGATTGACTGGTGCTCAGGTCTCTGTGCCATGTTGCACTCCAAGCCCCTGGTCTGTGTCCCGCCGAGAGCTCGGCCAGAGCAGAGTGCCTGCGTGGGCGTGGCTCGCGCGCCATCACGACCATCAAGCCCAGGGCAGTCTGGCCCAAGCGTGCTCATCCTCGCAGTCGCGCGGGCAGCACGAGGTCGTTCTTCATATTCTCTGATGATCTCCTGACGCGCCCGTATCGATTCCGAGAGAGCCGCCATGGTGAGGTTGTTTGCTGCGACCTCGGCTTGCCCTTGCGCCAAACTGGCAGACAATCCAACAAGTCTTTCACTGATGACCTCCACGCTGTCTTCATCCTCTGTCTGCGGCGATGGTGTTCTGGTGCGGCACGTGTGAGTGCTCACACCCTCAGCAGCCGCGAGGTCGGAAGAGTATCCCGAGATGCTGCCATCTTCCTCCTCACTTCCTGCATCCTCTCCCTCGATTGGGTCCAAGCACCTCATGAAGTCGTTGCGAAGACGCACCTGCACCTCTGCCCGACGTGCCTCAGCCAGCAATGCCGGGCCCACCGAGGATGTGAACGCAGACAATGGTTCTCGATGCATCACTGCCACCTTTCTCCAGGTTTCCCAGCTACAGCAGTCGAACTTGCGCGTCCCTGAGGAGAGGTACTCCAAGGTGAACGCCATCTCACTGGGTCCTCGCTCACGGTAGTAGCGATTGTCCTCGAAGAGGTAGTAGACGGCCTTGGACTGGGCGTTGGCACGGGTCTTGAACACCCGTAGGGTGCCCTGCTGCGGGCCATCGCTCAAATGGCTTCTGGCTATCTCCAAGAGTTGAGTACGATCAACAAGATGCTCCATGTGTTTCTGTAAGGTGCCGAGGAGTCCTCCCGTGCAGCCTTTCGACTGCCCACCCAGAGGCAGAAACTCTCCCCGTTGTCCCACTCCTGCGGAGGAGGAGTACTGGTGCAGGGTCTTGCTGCTGAGTCGCTGCGTGTGCACCCCCTTTCCTCGCTGCGCGAAGGGCTTCCCAAGTTGGAACTCGATTTCGCCCATGAAACAACGGTACTGGATGAGGAAGACCGTCTGTCCATGCAGCGCCGTGAACTCTGAGATCCCTCCCAGATCCAGCCAGTCGGCTTCCCCAGCTGTGTTCTCGCTGCGAGTGGGCGACTCTGGCTCGTAGGTGCCCTGGAACACTGAAGCGTGATACTCTAACATGGCAGGGTCGAAGACGCCATTGGGCCAGGTTTGATGCCTCAAACGAAGCGTGGCTGAGGATGGTGGCGGTGCGGAGCCAGATGGCCCTGCCTCATCCCCCCTGACCGTCCTCGGCGTCCTGAGAGTCTTGGACGTGCGTACTGGGGGGTTCCTTCTGGCCCCATAAGTGTCCAGCGCGTCATGTGCTTGCTCCTCTGTCTTGCATGCACCAAGCATCACTCTAGCGTTGTCCCCCAGGTGTAGGTACTCCACGGCGGCGGCGTTCGTGCTGAACACCTCGCCACTGCCTCCTTCCCCATCTGTCACCGGGTAGAACTTCCCCACTTTGTCCGCTGCGTCTGACAGCGTGAGCTGCGGGACCACCTTCACATTCTCATCCTCCACACCAGCCACCTCCATATCGTACCTCACCTTCAGACGAGCCCGAAGGTCAGCGATGTCCACTCGCTGCACGTACTTCAGATGCTGGTATTGCCAGCGCTGGTCCTTCTCATAGTAAAAAGGCAGCTGGAACTCGCCAGTCATCTTACCCATGGGGGTCATGTTGGCGGCACCTTCCATGGTGTGACGTACCATGCGCTCCATGAGATCCCATTGGGCGCGAGTGTGCTCGCTGAGCACGCAGAACTGACGCGCCACCTTGTCCCACATGAGCTTGCCCGTCACGACCCCTGGGTAAGTCTGATGGGTGTTGAGGGTCTCCTGAACACTCGCCATCGTGTACCTTCCAGCCTCCCGATGGGCACCACAGTCAGGGAGTGGGACCTGGTCGTTGTCCTTCCTGCCGCTCGCCCTTGTGGTCCAGGTCTCTGAGGGTATCTTCGTCTCCTTGTCAACCTTCTGGTCCACCAACGTAAAGTCGGGCCACAGTAGCTCCGTCTCCAAGATGGTCTTGTATTCTCCACAACGCGAGAACTTGACCCGCACAAATCCTGCGTCCACACCACCTCCATCGCCCTCTTCGCAGAGTGTGCACAGACGAGCATAGCCCGTGCGGTCGATGTACAAGCGCTGCTGAGACCAGCTGCTCTCCTTGTCTTGGTAATCCCACGGGTTCACTGCCATGCCCACCCATGGCTGTACGCTGGCCAGCTTGAAGTCAGCTTCGCTCGCGGCCTCTTGCTCCAGCGTGAGGTCTGGATAGCGAGGGTCTGACTGAGTCGTAGCCAGGCTGGCTGGCGTGACGGACCCCTTCCCATCTGGCTCTTCAGCACTGGACCACTCACCTCTGGTCGCCACATTGGCTTCCCGTTGGCTGCGTGATGATGCTTGTAGCATGCCCAACATCTGGTATGTTAAGGACGTGCCAGGCACTGGAGGTTCGTACGTTGCGCTCTCGGCGTGTAAGCTGACCCGCCCAGTGAGCTCGACTTGCGTCATTGAGCTGGGTCTCAAGAAGCCCGCCTCCACCATGGACTGGCAGCGCGCCTCGAGCCTTTCCCTCTCCTCCGAGTTGAACCTTCTCAGCCTCATCTCCTCTAGCCATGACGCCAGGCTGTCCATTAGCTCGGGGTGGTTTCGCGAGAATGCACAAGGTGCAGGCGCACACCTCTCCCCTGCGAGGGCCAGACGGTCTTCTCCCTTTGTGTCCAGGGACACCGCTTCACGTGGTGGTAGCGCGCAGCCCTCAAAAGCGGGGGCAAGAGTGCGCGCTGCCGTGGCATCGACGTCGAAGATCTCAGTCGCCAGGCACACTCTCGGGTCTTCGTTCCGCTTGCTCCTTGCATCAACGGGCGGCGTCAACTCGATCAACGGCAGCGTGACCTTCTCCCTCATGCCCAGTGACACCGCGGCCTCAGAAGTGGCGATGCCTCGGTAGAGGTCGATGGTCAGCTTGAGGGCGTTCTTCAGGGGTCCCGTGCCCACCAAGAAATCCCACGTAGTGTCGTTGGTGTAAGTGACGAAGGCATGGAGCCGATGCAGAGTCATGTACGGCGTGCCCGCGGCGAGGACCACATCCACGTAGCAGTACTTGGTGAATTCTGCAGGGCTGCCATCACATCTAGCCACCCTGGCCCCTGTCTCCGCATCAAAGATGGTCAAGCCCAACCTGTTGGCTGTCCTGATGGGGATAATGTTGCAGTTGGCTCCCGTGTCCAGAAGAAGCGCTTTGTACAACATGAGCAGGCCTCCAGAGGCCATCAGAGCCATCCCTTGTGCCAAAGACTCGTTCAGGAGCTTGCATACAGGCTGGACCTGTGCCATGGCAGTGAGCTGTTCCTCTGTAAGGCCACTGAGCATCTTCTTCTTCAATAGCTCGTACGCCTTGGCCTCCATGGTCCCTGCGTGCAGCTCGCCCCTCTCGCTGAAGTCTCTCACCCCGTAGCTCTCCTGGACGGTGGCCGCTGCAGCGGTTACATGCACCGCCGTCCTCCCCTTCCTGGGCTGCTCCACCGTGTCCTCCGGCATCTCGTCCAGAGGAACCTCTTCTTCGTCACTGTCGTCGCCCGACTCCATGCCCGGGCAATCGTCATCATCGTCGCTGTCGTCGCCCGACTCCATGCCCGGGCAGTCGTCATCCTCATCGCTGATGTCCTGGCAGTCTGCTGCTGAGGCTGTCGGCACGGGGAGCTGGTTGTTCTCAGCCAGTTCCACCAAGGTCTCCACACCCCTTGGAGCTGTTATGCGACCCTCTGCCACGAGTCCAGCAGCTAGCTTACGGAAAGCTGCTCCCAGACTCTTGATCACGGAGGCCATGAGCTGCACCTTCCTCTGCATCTCGTCCGCCGCAGGCGCCATGGGCACCTGTGCGTCTGCCTCGTACTCCTCGGGTGTCTTCACTGGGAAGCCCCTCATGCGTTGGGTACTTCCCAGGGCTACTGCTGGAGCCGCCGTGAGTTCAGACTCCGCACTCTTGCACAGCGTCTCGGGGAGTGCCCCCAGACCCAAGTAAGGTGTTGAGGGCGCTCGAGAGCTCCTCTTCGCCCATCTCCTCGGCCATAGCTGAGAGTAACTCGGTTGGAGGGCCAGACGACACTCCTACCCCTGCGCTGCCATGGTGGTGCGCGCGTGCATCGACGGTGTGAGTCTCCCTCTCCGCGACGTGCGCTGCGACTGGCTCCTCGTCGGAGCCCTCATCCTCGGACAGCACCTGCGACTTCACACTGCCCGCACGACTGGCCGTCTTCCTAGCAGCCACCATGCCCTGGTACTCTGCCTTCAACGCCTCAGGGTTGCCAGTGGCGCCCTTCTGCTTGTCCTCCGGTGCCTGTTTGGCTCTGCACTTGTCTTTCTCGTCGTTGGATAGCTGCTGCCAGTCCGTCACCAGGATGCCCCAGTCAGAGTTCTTGAAGCGGTTCTTCAGGTTGTACATGCGCAGGGCGGCATTCTCCGCGTCCCACCACTTGCTGGAACCAAGTCTGCTCTCGTGGAACCCAGCAGGCATCTTGACGTGTTTGTAGCCACTCCTGCACTGCTCGGGATCGGACTCATGCCAGCCCCCTCCAAAGCAGCGCAAGCACTTGGGCTTGTCGTTCGTACGCACGCCCTCTGCTGGCGGCGGCGTCTTGTTGTAGGAGGCCTTCTTAGCTCTTTCGGCAACATTCACCTCCTTCTTCATCTTCGATCTTAGAAGGTGGTGTATCTGCCTTCTTGCTGCTCTCCAGTTCGCCTGACTGCCCCACCTCAGAGGACTCAATCTTCTTGATCGAGTTCTTTATCGCTTTGAGGTCAAGGCCATGCTGTCGCGCCTCCCAGGTGGAGTACTGGCAGCCACACCGCCTGGTGATCTCCTGGAGGAAGGTGAGGATCCAAGACTCTGCATCGCCCTTGAGCTTGTCTTGAACCTCGACGATGGCCTCCAGATCCTTCCAGGTCACCCGATTGGGTGGCGGGAACTGTGCCCTCAGTTGCTCCTTCACCCGCGTCTGGAAGACCTTGATGCGCAGGTTGTCCACGCAGTCCTCGATGAAGGTACGCAGCTCTTCGTCGCTCAACACCTTCCCAGTGTTGAGCTGCATTTCCCTGCGTTGGCACATCTTCATGTAGGTCAGCCCATCCTGCCCCACCTCCTGTGGCTTCTGTGTCAACAGATCCACCTTCTCTTGTGTCCCTTTCATCATGAAATTCTTGTCAAGGGCAGCGATGAAACCCCTGAGCGCGTAGAAGTACTGGGTATCACGGGTGCCATCACGTCCCGTCAAGCCTTTCAGGGAGGTTCCATCAGTCAGATATTCGTCGGAAACCTCCCCTTGGGCGTCTTGGTTCGTCACTGGCCTCGCTATCACCCACGTGGTGCCAGTGTTCATCTCATTGAAAGGGGGCCTAGCACAGGGAATGGTACCCTCGAGTGGGCCATGCTCGCTAGTGTCCTTGAGGACTCGGTCCATGTTGGAGGCCACTACCCCCCCTTTTTCATAGTTTTCGCGCCACCAGCTGAGAGCTTGCGAATTCTCTCCAGCCAGACACGCAGGGACGATGTCCCACAGATACTCAAAGTCAGGGGGAGTCTCTCTCAGGGTCTTCATATGTGCTTCGGTGAGCGTGCCAGCCCCGGACCTGAGCCTCCTCCTGACGTTGGCGTTGTGCTGCCGTACGAAATTCTCGCACATGTCGGCGAACTCCCTCAGGAACTTGGGCCGATCTTCTTCCTTGGTGCCCGTGTAGTTGGGCAGCGTACCAAGGTTGATGCGCGCGGAGTCAGTGTACTCCATGTCTTCCTCAAAGATTACTAACGGCTCCTGGGCCTGGGCTTGAGGTTGTACTGGTGCTTGGGCCTCAGGCTGTACTGGTGCTTGGGCCTCAGGCTGGCCACTGGCAGCCCCTTCCTCTCCTTCCAGCTCTGTGAAGTGCTGGCTCACCCGTATCGCTCTCTGGGCACGCCTCTCTGCCCTTTGTTGCTCCTGACGATCAGTCTTGGATTCCGTTGCTACCTTCCCGGTGGAGAAGAGATACTGGTGTGAAGGCTCTTTTCACTCCACACTTCCCAGCTTACCAGTACGGATGAATCCGTCCCTGGCCTCACCTTTCAGTGCTTTGCTCTAAGTAGCAATCACTGCCAGGATAATCTCGTCCATGACTGGTGAGCAAGGTTTCATCTGTGACCCGACCCTGTCTTATACTGGCTCTTCTAGATGTCCAGCAAGGTTGCCTCTGCCCTCAGTGTCTCTGGTCCACGCAGTAAATCAGCAGAACGCCAGCATGGGTCAAGTGGCTACAAAGAATGCTGTCGTGATAGTGTACACTGACAGTCCTGTTTCGCTCCACGCCTTCAGGCGTACCAGTACGGATGAATCCGTCCCTGGCTTTACCGTCTGGTGCTTTGCTCCAGCAGGATGTCACTCCCCGAAATAGCCCAGCACATAATTCTCAACGCTGCAATCATGTTGCAAAATTGGCAACCGGTTTCGCTCTGATCGCTGTCGCTGTACTTTGCAAGACTGGTGAACTTCGAGTGTCGCAACAGCCTGCTTCCCTCAACCTCTTCCAAGGCTTACCAGTACGGATAAATCCGTCCCTGGCATCACCATTCAGAGGTCTCGTTCTTCAGGACTGCTGTTGAACTCTCAGTATTACAGACGACATGTCTGTAATATGGCACATTTTTGTTTTGAAAAAGACTGTTAATTACAGTTCTGACGCTATCGCACAAGGGTAAGTCCACAAATGTATGTCTTTACAAGCAGAAGAATACTGTATCTTATAAATTATCTCATAACACTGCTGTTTTCGCGGTCTTAAGCGAGTCCTGGCTATTTTCGGAATCACTGTTACGAAGGCAAAACAAAAATGAGCGTCTGCCTCACCCTGCTACGCCGCCCTACATATTCTCGCTATCTCCAAACAAGTGTAACACCCATCCGTATTTCCGTATCTCGTCACTGTCATAACTCCTCGCGCGTATCGTACTGCGCGTGTCATACGTTCGTCACAGAGACTGCTACAGCAAGTGTCACAACCCGGCTGAGGTACACGATAAGCCGTGGTTTGTGACAGGCTGAGCGCATTGCTCACCGACGCATCTGACTCCGCGTGTCTCCAGAAGCACCGGTCGTCTCCCCGGAACGGAACCAGTTCCCGGACTTCGCGTGCGGCATCTGCACGTCCAACGACGACATCGCGACATCAGCGACGTTTTGCTTTGACGACGACCTTGAGCGCGTCAAGCCACATCTTGCTGAAATCGGTATAGGCAGCCCTGACTGGGAGTCCCGGTCAGGCCCCTATGACAGATCCCTAGGACCAACACTGGACTGCTGACTGATCTGTAGGTTCGTACTGTGACACACGCGGTGTCACAGGTAGGCTAGACTCCGAGACCGTCCGAGACCGTTCCGGGTATATCTAGCTTAGGGTTTATTTATCTTAGACAGTTTATCCACACGAGTACGGGACTTTCTGATATCTAGTGTACTTGGATATTCCGGTAGGTCGTGGCCCCATCCACGTTTTCATTCCACTTGCCATCTTGGCCATGATTGGCTAAGCAGCCGCTTGAAGAGGTGGTGCGCACTTGCGCGTTTGGGTGCGACTAGGATTTGGAACATGGCTTTACGGTAGACGTCTTTTACGGTTGCGAGTCATGGGCACCGCGCGTTGCTATTGCTCGGTTTTGGCAATGTTCATTTGCGTTATTCTACCTGCACTGATCCCGCTGGTTCACGTATTTTGGGCTGGTGCTCCGGACACCTTCGACCACACCGACATTTGCAAGTGCCCCAGCACGCTCTTTTCGCCGCTCCGCACGTTCTGCCGTTACGTCTTCGCTCCATTTCCGCCACAACACCCAAACGTGCTGCCGCGCATCATCTTTTCTCTGGCTTTCAGAAGTATGGCGACATCTACTCGAGCTCGCAAACGCCTATTGAAGGATTCCGACCTGGACGCCTCGATACGGCTTATAGATGCGGTTCGGGACACCCCAACCGCTAGCACCCCGCCCGTTGTGCCCCCTGCCACTTCCAGCAACTCCGACGCTGCTGTCGCGTTACGGAAGAACCTTGTCGACCAGCATGCGGCGGTTGACATGGTCTACAAGGGGCGCTTGCATCGGGCTTGGGCCAAGGGTATCCGCGAGGATATCCTTGGTTCCAAGAAACATCATTATCGTGGTACTGACGACGCGGACCGCCTCTCCGAGTTGGTGGTGCAGCTTCGTTCGGACCGAGTTTCAGTCCGCTGGGCTGGACTTGGCCCCCTTTGACCTCGACGACCCCACCTCTCTGGTTATCGAGAAGGTTAATGGACTCCTCTATGACGTCTTGCTTGGCCCTCGTCGTGGAGCGGAACTCTGTGGCTGACACCTGGCTTCAGGGTACGGACTCTTCGGCCGACCGAGATGGACGTCGAGCTCTCATTGACATCATCAAAGGGAGTGTGCCGGCAGCCCTGCGCGAGAGCCACCAGCAGGAGCACGCGGCTCTTCGTTATCCCGCAGGCGTCGACCCGCAGCCGATCTTGGCTCGTGAGCAACGCCTGGTGCGGGATAACCGTGCTCCTGACTGGCGGCCCACCGACGAGACCCGCAAGCTCTCTCTGTACAACCGCATCGACCCAGTCTTCTACGCGGCGGTGAGGGTGCGGTACCCGCTTGCGGGTGACCTCGGCGGGGTCTCTCTCCGCTCGCTCCAGGCTCTCGTGGTGGCTATCTTTCAGGCCTGGGCGCAGTCGGACGATGGGGTGGCAGTGCGCGAGAAGCAGACGCTGGGGGCGGACGGTAAGCCCTCTGCGCTTATCACGTCGTCTGAGTATGCGGTTCTTCTCGACGAGATCGCCGCCTTGAAGGCGCTCGTGCGAGACAATCGTGCGGGCGCGGTTCAGCGACAGCAGCAGCCACAGCCGCGCGGTAAGCAGCATCCGCGAGGCCATCGGGTGGGTGTGCACGCGGCACCGCCTGTAGGTTTCGACAGGGACGACATGAAGGCGAAGCCCCTTTGCCACCGTTGCCGCAAGGCGGGCAAAGGGGACGCCTATCACGCGTACCGCGACTGCCCTCTTGGTGGGCGCCAGCATTCGTCGGCCACGGCAGCGGCCTTCTGCATTCCTATTGAGGAGGAGGATGCGGAGGGCCTCCACACTCTGGCACTTGTGCAGGTCTTCCAGGAGGCTGCGGGTGATCGATGGTCCGGAGGCCTTCGCCCGTGCGGCGTCGGCTTACGGTCCTCCCGCTGTGCTTTCCGCGGGCGGGGTTGGCGGCATCGACGTGTCGGCCTACGGCTTCAGCGTGCAGCCTACGACTGACGGCGCGGACGACGAGGACATCTTGCGGCGGCTTGATGCCCTCACCACTGAGGTTCAGGCCGCCCAAGAAAAGGTACACTACACTCACGCATCCTTTGTTCCTGGGAGTGCGGTTGAGGGGCATGCGTCGGCTCTGGTGTGTGGCCCTACCGCTGCGGCAGGGATCACACCGGAGGGGCAGGTTCCGGCAGGTGGTGCGGCGGCATCGGCGTCCGCCGTGCCGGCCCCTGCTATGCCTGTTTCGCAGGTGAAGGATGTACAGCCCGCGCCAACTCAAAACGACGAGCGCTCGAAATTGGAAGACGCCACTCCTTCCAATTTTATTTTATTTTTTGTTTTTGGTTTGAAATGCTTCCAAAATGATCATGAGTGACCGGAATGTCGTTGGTTCATCGCCGGGTGCCCCGTACGGCCGTGTGTCGCTTGAATTGGATAGGGTTTCCTTACGTATGTACCCGACTAACCCGTGATAGTGCGAAACAGATAGCAAGTTCGGAGTGGTTTGAGTTATTGTTTGTTATATGCTTATGAAATGCTTCCAAAATGATCATGAGTGACCGGAATGTCGTTGGTTCATCGCCGGGTGCCCCGTACGGCCGTGTGTCGCTTGAATTGGATAGGGTTTCCTTAACGGTATGTACCCGACTAACCCGTGATAGTGCGAAACAGATAGCAAGTTCGGAGTGGTTTGAGTTATAGTTTGTTATATGCTTATGAAATGCTTCCAAAATGATCATGAGTGACCGGAATGTCGTTGGTTCATCGCCGGGTGCCCCGAACGGCCGTGTGTCGCTTGAATTGGATAGGGTTTCCTTACGTATGTACCCGACTAACCCGTGATAGTGCGAAACAGATAGCAAGTTCGGAGTGGTTTGAGCTATAGTTTGTTATATGCTTATGAAATGCTTCCAAAATGATCATGAGTGACCGGAATGTCGTTGGTTCATCGCCGGGTGCCCCGTACGGCCGTGTGTCGCTTGAATTGGATAGGGTTTCCTTACGTATGTACCCGACTAACCCGTGATCGTGCGAAACAGGTAGCAAGTTCGGAGTGGTTTGAGTTATAGTTTGTTATATGCTTATGAAATGATACTAAACATGATCATGAGCTGTGCATGCATGGGAAACAAGTCAAGAACGGATGCTTGTGGCAAACAAGTCAGCAACAAATGCTTGTGGGATGCACTTATTTTGAAGTGTACTGTCAAGTAGTAAACTATAGCAAAACTAAATAGCAACTACTTCTCCGCCATCGAGTGGAAAAGCTCGAGGATCTTCTCGGACTTGCCCTCCTCGCCTTCTTCGGGATCAACACCCCCCGAGACGATCTCCTTGTGGATGTTGAGCTCGATCTCCGCAGCCACCACCGTATCGACGTTCTCGCTCTTCAGATCGGCTGCGAGTTGTTTTGCAGCCTTCTGGCAAGCCGATAAAAATGCGCGGACCTCGTCTGCGCGCATCTTTTTCTGCGGTGGTTTATCCGGGGTCCTTTTTCCGGGGACCGCCGGGGGAGCCATGAGCTCCTTGAGCTTCCCTTTTTGGCCCCCCTGCTCCGTGTTGCTCAGCAGGTGCTGAGTACACGCCACCATGCCTTCGTGGGCGGCGGAGTTCTCCCCTTGGCCCGACCGACCGGCCGCCAGGCTGGTGAACTGCGAATACATGTTGAACATGAGCGCCATATGGGCGCCCTGTCTGCTCAACTGTTCCTTCGCCAGGCCGGCGTTGCAGGCGAACGCCTGCTTGAGGTCGGACGTGTGTCTCTCGTCCTTCTCCCCCAGCAGCGCGGTGAAATGCTCAGCCGCCATCCGCCGGCCTCGCTCCTCCGCGGACTCGGCCGTCAGTTGGAGCCGCTCCTTCCCCTGCTGCTCCAACTGACGGCGAACCTCCTCGCACACCTTCGCCTCCTTTTGCCGCTCGGCCTCCGCCAACTCCGCCCGGAGCTCCTTCTCCTTCAAGAGCACGGCCTGCTTCACCTGCTCCTCCGTGGCCCCCCGAGCTGGAGTGGATCCCCCGATCGCCCTCTCCAAACTCCGCGCCTTCTCCTCCGCATGCTTCGCCTTCAGCTCGATCAGGCGGAGCTTCTCGGCGTACTTCATCTTCTCCGCATCCTCCAACAATTTCGCCTGCTTCGCCTTTTCCTCCTCCGCCGCGACCTTCTCCTCCCGCTGCCGCTTGTGGCCGCTCACGCTCTTCGCCCTTGTCTTCTGCGCGCTCTTGGCCTTCTGCTCCTCAGGCTTCGGGAAGTTGCATCCGTCTTCCTGGTTGCCTGACCACTTGAAGGTGATCACCTCCCTGGCCATACCCCTTTGCAGGGTCTTGGTGGTCAGCGCCCCACCTTTTCCCCCACCGCCAGCCCCCTCGCGGCTGATCTGCGCCACGGTCATCTTGGCCGCATCCCGCGTCCGCTGAATGATGACGCCCATTGCCTGAGAAAAGGCGTACTGGAACGCCATCAAGCTGCGCTTTTCCTTCTCCAGGTCAGCCTGCGTCAAGGCAATCTGACGTCCCTGGGAGCTTCTGCTGCTGCTGCTGCTGCCGCCGCGGGGGTGAAGGGCCATGAACTTCTCGTCCCTCACCAGCAGTGCCTCCGATCCACGTCCCAATGGCAACTGCAGCACCTGGAAGTCCCACCCCTCGAACCCCGAGCTTTTTTGCAGGAACACCAGGCCCTGCGCCTGGCCGCCGTTGGTGCGCAGCACATACCCCAGGCGCAGCACCCCACCGTGCGCCATGGGCAGGTTTTCGTAGTCCTCTTTCAGGAGCACGGGCATTCCCGTGCAGACCAGGCCCGATGTCTTGTCGGGGTACAGCACGTCCGCCCCTCCCGAACACCTGCAGCTTGATGCCCGTGTCCATAAGGCCGCTCTTCGGCCCGTAAAACCGGGTGACGAAATTCCCCTTCATGGGAATGCCCGCTTTCGTCACCGGCTGCAGCTCCGCCCTGGGCACCGTCTTGAGGGCGCCCGTCTCCATCACGCCGACCTCCACCTTCTCCTCCGTGACAGAAGTATGGAGGATGACCACTTCGGAGCCCAACATTGCGAGGCCCCCGTCGAAGATGACGTTGTAGTCGACGCCCAAGAGGTTGGCAACGTCCTCGCCTTCCAAGCGCCTGCTTCGCCGGCGAGCTGCGTACTCCACCGTAAACTCTGTCAGGTTGTACACGGGCACATCCGATGACCTATCCACGTACGAATGTGCCCCCTGACGGACGTTCGGCCCCAGCTTTACGGCGTTCGACGGAATCGTCGGCCAGGAACAGCCAGGGTAGGCTTCCCCAAAGTGGAAAACCCCACGCCGGAACATTAATACCTCATATGCCTGCCCTACAAAAAGGGACTCCCTTGCACCACACCGCATGTGAGAACCCGGAAATATCCCCACAGGGTACCCTGGAGTGAAGCAAAAAATAAGGGATAGTTCTGTGCCGTCTAAATGCGGGCTCTGCAGATCGGCCCCGGGCAGCGTCAGCAACGCAGACATCCCACCTTTCCCCTTGCGAAGTACGTCCGGTCGCACGGTCGTGCGCTTCCACCCTGGGTTTGCAATGACCTTCCTCCCTACCTCCGCAATCATCCTCCCCAGAAAACACCTCCGATCCACGTCTCCTATCCACCTACTACTGTCGTAGCGTGCATCCCGGTCCTCTGAATTCAGGTCGGCGAAGTTATTCAACCACTCCCCGGTCACGCATCCATCGTGCTCCTGAGGGGAAACTTCGACGCCCTCAACCCGTGCCACGCAAAACCCTTCCGTTTCCATGTCCCTCTCCCATCCTTCGGGCATTAACACACGGATATTGGACAGGTCGTCCTCACCTGGCGATGGCGTTTCCTTCTCATCCACCGCCTTTCCTCCCAGCAAGTTCTGGCTGACGGTCTCGCTGTCAGACTCCTCTGTGTGTGCTGCTGCTGCTGCTGCTGTTGCTTGGGCTAGTGTTGCTTCTGCTCTTGCTTCTGTTGCTGCTGGGGCTGCTGGGGCTGCTGCTGCTGCTTCTGGTTTTGCTTCATGCCCGTGTCCATAAGCTGCTGCTGCTTCTTCTTTTGCTTCTTTTGCTGCTGCTGCTGCTGCTGCTGCTGCTGCTGCTTCTGCTTTTGCTTCTGCTGCTGGGGCTGCTGGGGCTGCTGCTGCTGCTGCTGCTTCTGCATTTGCTTCTGCTTCTTCTGCTGCTGGCTCTGGCAGGGCTGCTGCTGGCGCCAACGCCCTCTTCAGGATGCGGTAGTTTTCCATATCAAAGTCGACGGTCTCTTCCGCCGGTTGCTTGGGGACTTGGAACTCTTTAATGACCTGCACCAGATGCTTTTGAGAATGCGGCAAATACTGATCCACTCGCACCAATGTGAGCACCGCCTTCATCAGCAAGTTCTCTGAGTAGTTCCAGAGAACCAACCGGTCGTTGTCCTCGTCCGATGGCTATTACCCGGCGGGAAAGTACTATTACAAGTACTTTGCTAAAACTATGTGATATCCGGTATACTTGGTGATATGGGTCGTTTAACATTTTTGAAAATTCATTTACGACCCTTTTTAATTTCCCAAATGACTCACACGTGCCGTTATCAAGTTTAGGTTGGTATATTTATAGCATACTTTTAGGGTGTGAAAAACCAGAAAATAATTAATTTCTGAAAGTACTGTCACAAGTACTTTCGACTAGATGTGTTGTTAGGTGCTGTTAATGGGCCTAGGATGTCGAGTAAAGCGGTGCCCAACATTATTGGGACCTTGTTCGAACGTGTGCTACGTTGCATGCTATTATGATAAAGGTTGGGGCTCAAAACACGTGGTGATGTGGGCCGCGCTCATCAAATACAGAAAAATTCGTGATTTCCATAGTCACCGTCCATATGGTGCACGTCATATGTGGGTGCATGGTGACCGCATATGTGAATGTATAGAGCTCGTTAACATTTCTAAAATTCGATATACTGCCATAGATGAGTGTCCTTTGAGTTGAGGGGTTTGATCCATGTTTAGCTTGCACAATTTATGGCATTCCTCCCAAGCGGAATGCTGGTCACATACTCCACAATAATGCCATTTTGGCCACATTCAAACCCAAACCCAAATTGCCATAACTGCCTCGATATTGCGATCCATGCGAGTTATAAAGTGATGTATATATCAAATATATCGATTTTAACATTAATGCATGACCGTACTAGTATTACACCGCTTGCCGAACCGATTTGAATCAACCCTACTATTAAACAATAGATTTCCAGACACACTGCCACATTTAATTTCAGGAAAATTGATTTTGGAGCCTAATTACTCCAACTGCACGATTTTTTAATTTCCGACTTTCTTAAACTTCAATGTGAACACGTAGAGGCCACTATATTCCCACTCAGAATGATAGCAGCGCACATTCCTAACATATTACACACTCAATGGTTACTCTGGTAAGATAACATAAAAGTAGGGTCTTGCTATGGTGTTTCGATCAAGGTCCAAAAATGGGTCTCGTAGTCCACAACATCGTTACAAATCATCTCCGAGCGATACTCGGTACAAGGGTGCCCGTTGGGAGAATCCACGGCATGCTACTTGTGTATGCGTACTGGTACGCTGTCTGCTAGGCTCTGAACTCTCTTCAAAACTCAAATATGCACCTTAGACATCGATCGGGGTCCCAAAAATGGGTCTCATAGTCCACAACATCGTTACAAATCATCTCCGAGCGATACTCGGTACAAGGGTTCCCGTTGGGAGAATCCACGGCATGCTACTTGTGTATGCGTACTGGTACGCTGTCTGTAGGCTCTGAACTCTCTTCAAAACTCAAATATGCACCTTAGACATCGATCGGGGTCCCAAAAATGGGTCTCATAGTCCACAACATCGTTACAAATCATCTCCGAGCGATACTCGGTACAAGGGTGCCCGTTGGGAGAATCCACGGCATGCTACTTGTGTATGCGTACTGGTACGCTGCTGTCTGTAGGTTCTGAACTCTCTTCGAAACTCAAATATGCACCTTAGACATCGATCGGGGTCCCAAAAATGGGTCTCATAGTCCACAACATCGTTACAAATCATCTCCGAGCGATACTCGGTACAAGGGTGCCCGTTGGGAGAATCCACGGCATGCTACTTGTGTATGCGTAATGGTACGTTGTCTGTAGGCTCTGAACTCTCTTCGAAACTCAAATATGCACCTTAGACATCGATCGGGGTCCCAAAAATGGGTCTCATAGTCCACAACATCGTTACAAATCATCTCCGAGCGATACTCGGTACAAGGGTTCCCGTTGGGAGAATCCACGGCATGCTACTTGTGTATGCGTACTGGTACGTTGTCTGCTGGGCTCTGAACTCTCTTCGAAACTCAAATATGCACCTTAGACATCGATCGGGGTCCCAAAAATGGGTCTCATAGTCCACAACATCGTTACAAATCATCTCCGAGCGATACTCGGTACAAGGGTGCCCGTTGGGAGAATCCACGGCATGCTACTTGTGTACCCTATCCTACCATAAGATCCCTTAGTTTAAACACACTTGTAGGGCTGGGTTTGACCCGCAACTTATCATACATGCCATCATGTCATCAGATTTATTGTCACATACATGATTAGATGCGATATATAGTTATGATTTGAGTGATCGCCAGCTTGTTCATCGGCCAATGCGTGCTTTCAAAAAATTCAAAAGGAGAGGGCACTATCTTTGCAACTACAAAACAATGGAATGTAACAAAAAATGCTACCCCCTTGGCTTCTAGCATCCATTGAGAAGGCTACAAGTGGAAAGCCGACCAATGGGGCATAAGACAACTCAGTTTAGGTCCTTAGGGGACTGGGATATGATTGGCAGCCCCCCCCAATAATGGGAAGACCCCGAAAAAATTATGCCGTGAAAGTACTTGTGACGGTACTTTCGGCGTCGAAAGTACTATTACCAGTACTTCCGGGTAATAGCCACCGATTTCTCGAGTCCAGCGGGCTGCTGGACCCCGTCCTCGTCCAGCTTGTACATCACCTCAAAACCGTTCTTAGTTGCGAAGGTCGTGTACTTCTTCTCTGGGTCCTCTGCGGGAAGCTGTGCGCAGGGGATCTCAATTTCGTCCTCTTGGTCGTCCTCCACCTCGTCCTCATCCTCGTCCTCATCCTCCCCTTCGCCCTCCTTCTTCGCCTCCTCCTTCTTCTCCGCCGCGCCCCCCTTGTTGAAAATATCAAACAATCCTGGTTTTGTGCCTCGTTTCGCCGCCTCCTCCAGCTTATCCACGAACTGGGTTTGCGTCACCGATTTCAAAAATTGCCACGACGCCAGGTTGCGGTAACACGCCGCGTCGTCCGGCGTGTAGTGTTCAAAACAGTTCTCAATGATATCGGGAGTGAGCAACACCTCCGACCCCGTTCCGGACAGTTGACTTTTGTTCCCCGAAATGGGGAAAATCGTTTGCAGCTGCTCGTCCGTCAACAAGCGTTTAAGGATCTTGGCGCAGTGTCGGACCTCTTGTGTGCCGCTGTTGTCAAGGTCTTCCACCGATTGCGCTTTGAAGCCTTCACCAAAGAGTTTTTCGTCAGACATGATTACGTAGGAGTATGGTAAGTGAGAAGAAAGAAGATAAAAAGTTGTGTCCACAGAAAAGTATACTTGCGATAGTGAAAATCAATTCTTAAAGATAGCATATCGCGAGTACCGCGCTAGTACCACACTATTAACGCACTACTCACGCCACTAGTCCGTACTAGTCGCGCGACTAGTGCGAAATCAGATCGCACTAGTGATGTGACTAGTGCGATCTGACTACATGTGACGATTGAAAGGCAATCAAACGCTCGAACGCCTGGAACGTCGCGCCGGTCATTAGTTTTGAAACTTTGAAGCTTAAACATTTGAGAAAGCGCCAAGTCGCTAAAGCGGGAAGGAAGGAAATATGTTATGCTCGTCGTGCTCTGAAGGCGAATCTGAGCTTAGCGCTTCGTCTAATTCTTCTGGTTCAGAAGATTATTACTATGAAACGGTGGAAGACTTTATTTGCAAGACGAAAACCATCAACCCAAGAAAGGCGAAGCGTTCCGAACCGGAAGCAGAATCCAAAACGTCGGGATATGGGCCCAACAATACTGCGGAAAGCGTGACAAAGATCGGGGATCTGATGGACCCCGCCAACGAATGCAGGTGTGGGAGGCGCTGTCTGTCCCAATTCGAGTATCGTCCCGTGCAGGCGTACTTACGTGAGAAGTCTACGCTAAACGGTCGCCAGTTCAAGGAGAACATCGTCGCGGAGCTCACTCGTGCGCGTAGGTTCAAGCCCGGATCGCAGAAGCTTGAAATAGAGATGTTCGACTCGCTGACGTTCCTGGGCAAGAAAGTCTGCAAGGATGCGTTTCGACGACTGCACTTTATTCCCGAAAGCACATGGTTCAAGTGGCACGCGCACGTGTGTGGGGGCGGCATGCTGGAGAGCACAAGGAAGAGGAATTTGACGCTGTACAACGACCCGACGAACCTGAACTGGACTTATTTCTTGGAGTACGCTGCTCACGAGATTTTGCCGTTGGCGGAGCCACAACCTCAAAACGGCAAACTCCAAATGAATCCGATCCGACCAGCCGATTGTTATGCCGCATACAAGCTTATGCGTCGCGGCGTTTATCAGGTTAAAGTCACGCAGTTTCGCAAGTATCTGCGCGAGTACCTCCGCGCGAAGCATATTACCATGCGCAAGCGGAAGGATTGTGCAGGTAAGTGCACGACATGCGAAATCTTGACGAAGCAGCGCCGTGCTGTAAAGGACTTGGAGGACCTGGAGGACTGGAAGACGCTTAACGACGCGCACCGGAGTGATTATCGAAATGAGAGAGCTCAGTACAATAACACCCGTGCTGATAGTGCCAACCAGTTCGGCATCAGTGACTCGTATTGTTTCGACGGGGCGGCAAACAACAACACCGTTTGTCCGCACTTCCCCGTGAAGGTCAAGGCGATGAGCGACAAAGCTGGAAGTTTCTTCCACCTTCATCTGCAAGCAGTCGTGATGCACGGCACGGTGTTGTGCATGTGTTTACTTATGCCATGGGTTCCTGGCAAAGACGTGAACATGTGCCTCACGACGCTCAATATTCTGCTACGGTATGTGGTGGAGAACACGGAGCGGCACTTTCGGCAAACATGCCACGTGCAAATGGACGGAGGGTCGGAAAACTGGAACCGGCATGTTTTCGCCTTCTTCTGCATCCTGGTTCACCACGGGCTGTACAAAGAGATCTACCTACACCGTCTGCCCGTAGGCCACTCCCACAACGACGTCGATGGCTTTTTCGGGTTGCTGAAGATGCTGTTGTGGGGTAAGACCGCGGATAAAAAAGGCCATTGGTTCATATCTTTGGAACAATGGATTGCCTTTCTCTTTGCCTCGACGATAACAACCATCAACAAGCACACGTACGTCGTCGGCTGCAACTTGGACTTCAAATCGTGGATCGACCCGCACTTGAACGAAGAGTTTGGTGGCCACGCTGGACGAGACCGCAAGGTGCATACTTGGTGCTTTTACGTCGCTCCGGACAAGCTCGTCCGAGCGAAGTACAAGTTTGGTGACAGGTTCAAGGAATGGCTACCAAGTGGCGTGGACGAGGACCCGAACCTTGGGCTGATTATTTGTACCAGTTATCCCGACGTCGACTCCGCCCCGGCTATATGGACAACCCGGAATGGAAGCGCAAGGGGAAGGGAAACAAGGTATTGGACATGGAGCAAACAACGCGGAGCTGTCTATTGGGACTCCGAGCCGCAACGCCAGATCTGGTGAGCCAACAACGACACGAGGAATTGAAAGCAACCTTCCCCTTGCCTTTGAAGGTGGAGGCCGTGCGAGAGCGACATCCCGAGCGATTACCTCCGAAGTGGGACCTTTCACTGCTGCTGACACGTGCGCATACCCGCGCATCTACAGTCAAATGCGATGGGATCTTGAAGACGCGGTATGCTAAGGCGGAGCAGTTCAATGTATGTTTCGACGGCGTGACGCATAAGAAACAAGTGGTGGAGAAAGAAGTCCTGAAAAATATTGACATCAACGAGGTTGTGGCTTTTATGCGCGAGGCCAAGTATTGTACTGAGCTGATTTCCAGAAGGTAAGACGACCGTTTACCAGCCTAGTGCGATCTCATTTATACCTTATTTATATTTATTTTGTCATTATTGTCCTTCAAGTGTCTAAGCAAAGTCAGGTAGGTTTCTTGTTCTAGCTCCAGATCTTCCTACAACAAGGGCATTTTGCAATATCCGTGCAACTTGCCAAGTAGGCCTGGAAACAAGGGTGATGATACAGCACGTTTTTGCAGTCACATCCTAACCCTGAAACCCACGTTTCCGCAGGGAAAACTATTTCTAAGCAGACGACGCACTTGTTTCCTTCCTCTCTTTCCGAGTTGGTGGTGGTGGCGGCTTGCTCCTGTGTTGCGGGAGTCCTTTGATTCCCGGTAGAAGAAGTCGTCGCTTCGTCTTCAGGTGTCGCTGTTGTGGAGCTTTGCAACCAAGGAAAAACCTGCCGCAAGATTGTAACCTCGTCGTCCGAGTCCGTTGTTCCTGGTGTGTTCGGAACGACGGTAGAAGAGGTCGTTCCTTGTTTTTGATTTTCGCTAAGAAAACCCTCACTCATCCAGGGGAAAACTTCCCTCAGGATTCTAGTCTCGTCGTCGTGAGAGTCCGTCATTGCGGTGTAAGAGTATGCGAAGATAATACGAAGTGTATAGAGAAGTTTCAAACTAGGGTTCGCTTACGCAGGTACGAGGATAAACACTTACACCGAGTGTTATCTGAGCGGAATGCTGAACTGCGGGGTCTTACGACCAAGACCAAGAAGTTGGAACGCCTGATCCAGCTTTTGAAGGCAGAAGATGCTGGTGAAGAAGCTCCCGCAGTTCGTGCAGAGGCAGAAGAAGCTGGTGAAGAAGCTCCCGCAGTTCGTGCAGAGGCAGGTGTGCGTGAAGCAAATGGAAAGAGGAGTCGGAGAGGAGATCCACCTGCTGCTCGCAAGAGGTTTTCAGGCGCACAAAGGCAAAACAGGGCGCGCAGAACTTCACCCGCCTCCGAAGGCGACAGCGATGATACTGATATGGAGATGGATCTTGCCACTCGCAGTCGGAGTCGGCAGGTTGCAGCGCGCAAGAAGAAGCCTGGAAAGCAGCCAAAACAGCAGAAACAGCCCAGCAGCAGTGAGGGCACGGATGATGGCGACGATGAGCACTCCTCCGGTGTTGACGAGAGTCTATATGACCGTGGGATGCGTTTGGCATCGCAGAAGGAACACTTGGCAGCCGACTACCGGTTCGAGGACATGACTGTGGGCAGCTATGCCGTGACCGTTGCAGGCGGGGAAGCCAGCGACAAGTGTTGGTTCAACGTTATGCTCCCGGACGGCGGTAAGTCACTCCCACTCCATTTCGTGGAGGTGGTGGGGCAGCATGCCTCACGGAAGGAGATAACCTGGCAGTTCTGGTTGCCAGCACAGTCACGGAGAACGTTCGAGACGGTAGAACAACTCTGTGAGGCTGGAGCTTTCGTACGGGGTGCCCGCACCCTTCGCATGAAGTCTACATTTGACGTGAACGAGGTGTTGACATGCTGGGATGAGACCGCAAAATCTGGTGTTCAAGGCGGAATTCCAGGTTGTGAGGAGAAAGCTGAGCTTTTAAAAGCACTGCTGGAGAACTCTGAAGAGTAAATAAGTGCAGTCAAGAGTTCGTATGTGCATGCATGTACACATGTGGTTGTGCTTACACCCTAAATTGGTGTTACCACTTAGGGTTTCCCCCGCTAGAGGGCCATTTGCTCCAGAAATCTGCACGGAGATGCAAGTGCTTGATATTTTATTTGTTCAAATATGTTTTATGGCAAACTACATTATAACATAGCACGTGACGGGTCCATTAGCAAGAACCTTTACATATGTTACCCGCCCTTTGTGAATACGCGTGTGATAAAGCATAGGGTTTGAGGGGGTTTTGGCAAAATTGTGCTGAAATCGATGAAAATATCAAACATACGATAAACAGGTACATATTTTTCCCTTTTTACTTCCATTTTATAACCTTTAATCTCGATCTAATACCATATGTGGATTTTTGGAACACTCCTCAATATGCCTAAGAGTCACGCGTAAGAATTCTGAAAACCCCGCCTCATACGATGAGAAAAACTTCCAAAATTATAACCACCCTATTTTTTGGGCATGATATGTTTAAAATAATGTAAAAAACATCAAAACAATGACCTTCAAAAAATCTTCCAATTTAGAGCGCATCTTCCAATTAAGAGCGATCGTCGTTTCAATCGGCGCGGGTGACCACCACGGAGGCGACATGCGGTGAGTTCGGAGGCTTCGTGCAGACGGTTGATCACGCCGCCGTCCACCCGACTGACCTGACAGGCTATGATACCGACGACTACGAGGATTTCGCCGACGGTACTTTCGCGGTGAAGCCGCGAGCTCCGGCCAGTACAATCGGGTGCGGTGTGCCGCCTTTCGGCTTTGGCACGCGGGCAATCGGCGCTCTCGCGGTGCTTTCTCTCTTCTGCATTTCTTTTGCAGGTGTGGCTGTTTCGGCTTCCACAGCTTCTGCTGTGTCGGCATGTGCACCGGCTACGGAGATGCCTTCGCCTGGTGGTGATCTCGATTGGGAGACTCCATCATTTTACTTTACGAATGATTTTGTTGAATCGGTGAACCCGGCTCAGGGTTTCCTGTTGGCTGACAATGTGCCACCGCTTGAGCCGCCTGAGCCCCCTGACCTCTTTCAGGACCTTGCTCAGGCAGATTTGACTCTCGACATGGCCTTCTTTTACGGTATGGCTCTACGTGAGAGAGGTCCGTTCGGGAATCCTCCCTTCGGATCGGACTTGAGTGAGGCCACCGCTGACTACTTTGGTGCTGTCGATTGACTTCTTGTTCACTCTGGATGCACATCAACATGGTGGTGTGCAGAACTCCTGTGACCTCAAAGACTTCTTCGATCTGGTTTATGTTTTGCTTTGACTACTTTGTATTCTTCAAACTGACTTGCTAGCACGGTTCCTTTCACTTGTTTAGCGGTGCCTTAATTGCCCGTATGCTTCTGCTCACGTGCTACCTAGAGGTTTCCAATTTGTGTATTACAATAGCACAGTTGGATTGGCAGTTAGACTTGTCACCTAGCTTCTGCCCTAACACTTACATTTTACATTTTCTGACTCTCCTAGTCAGTCACCACCCACAGTGCTGGGGTGGTGTGCTGAAATCTGTATAGGCAGCCCTGACTGGGAGTCCCGGTCAGGCCCCTATGACAGATCCCTAGGACCAACACTGGACTGCTGACTGATCTGTAGGTTCGTACTGTGACACACGCGGTGTCACAGGTAGGCTAGACTCCGAGACCGTCCGAGACCGTTCCGGGTATATCTAGCTTAGGGTTTATTTATCTTAGACAGTTTATCCACACGATTACGGGACTTTCTGATATCTAGTGTACTTGAATATTCCGGTACATCTTGTTCGAGTAGAATTCACCACATGCTTGACTTCTACGGCGGGCTTTGAGCGGCATTCGCTTCTTCATTTTTTTTCGACACGTGTTCAGTGTCGCGAACAACGTATCACGTAATCCTACTTTACACTCTGGCCAGCAGCACCTCAACTGCAGCAAAATTGGCTTACCGCACGACGTTTCTGACGCGACCGCCGTTTTCGCAGCGTCAAAATCTACCCCAATTTGACCTTTTCATCACTTGAAATTGTCAATTTTACGAAAATTTGGAGTTTCGCCTTGAAACCCTATCTTTCACTCGCAGAATTCTGCAGCCTGCGGTCTGCGCCCATGTCCACCGCACGTCAGCATGCGCGTATGGCCGCTGTGCGTTCAGTGGTGGCATATCTCCGACTACGTCGACATCATCTTACCCCTGGCTATGGTCTGGTGGTGTCTGGTGGTGCTTATGCGCCAGACACCAACATCGCGAGTCCATCGCCTTCGCCAATGACGAGAACTCTAACCACACCGAGTTGCGTCCGCAGCGGCCTCCACTCTCCCCTCCACCCTGCGTGCCCCTTGGCCACTGCCTGCGTGGTGGCGTGTGGTGGTGCTACGAAACCCATCCCACCGATTCTCCTCTCTGCTTTCGCACTCGTGTGCAGCTTAGTAGGAACACGCCGCATTTTCCACCTTCGCCCCCCTCTGGGTGTCCTCGTCCCCGCACTCGCTCTGGTGGTGCCATGCAACATGGCGGTGCACCGCGTGGGCATTGGTTGACGACATCCCAGCGGCGCTCGACTCCATCCACGATCGAGGATTCCGCCGCCATTTACCCTCGCACGCTGGAGCCTAGTAGCCTTTGTAGGCCTGCGGGAGTAGACATCCCCGCAGCACGTGCATGGGCGTAAGCCCCTAGAGCATGCATCTTGAGACCAACGTTGGCGTAGCCGTGCTAGCTGGGTTGAAAAAGGCCCTTTGGGTCTCGCATGATGCTTGCTTTGTTAGGGTTTTGCCTTTATGGCCAGCCGTAGGATGTTAGGACCGCCTTGGCCAGCTTGCGTCGTGGCACCTCACGCCTTCGGGGTGAGGTGGTGTCACGGGGAGACAGACTTTTGCCCCCCCCCATAAATTGGGGGTGACTGTCTCTTCCTGTGTCACCCCTCGCCCTGCTGTGGTGTCACTTGCATCTTGCCTGTCCGGGTGTTCGTTTCGCTCTGCGATAATAAAACAACCTAAATATTTTATTATCTCATCTTAGTTTGTTGTGACCTCCGGGACCTCCGCTGTCCAGCTTCGTTCGTTCGGGGACCGTGATATATATAAGTTACATTATCATATATATATATATATATCTCCGTTCCCATCAGTTACGCTGATTGCATCGGGCGAAAGGACGTATCAATCAGGTTCAACTACCATTGTTGACCAAGGCACGGTATCGGTTGGTCCAAGGTGTCATTAGTCGATACCGATATGTACAAAAAAATCTATCAGGCGATACCAATAGTGTGTTAAAGTTATTAGTCGATACCGATATCAACTAATTGGGTATTAGTCGATACCGATTTTCCGATATGTGAAAAAAAACTATTAGGTAATACCGATATCATAATGTACTTATATATCGGTTCCTAGCAAGCATACGAATTCTGCCTACTCCTACCTATCTAGTTCAGCTCTTCGGCACATGATTCCTGCCTATCTACATATCTAGTTCATTGCAACCATTATTAGGGAATGCTCAATGGTCCCTTCATTCAGACTTTTTCTTAAGTCGCTATGCATCTGGATGCAAGCGCTAAAAGCTCGCTCTACTAACACCGGTTGTGCTCGCAGGCGCAACAAGGAACGGTGTGGTCTGGTCATCTTGAACATCGTAATAAAAGGGAATCCCTCCCCCCCTGAGTCTTCCACCACTCTGCAAGATATAAGTCAAACTCGTCATCATTTTTATTGCCCCGTGGCACTGCTGTAGCGGGTTCATATTCATACAACTTCACTATCACTATCTGAAAACACTTGCAAATATGGTTTTTGTGTTGGAAATAATGGACTTCTTGGCATTGGGCGTGTCGCGTTGGGCGGTGCTCTCATACGCAAGCGCGTCGGTGCAAGGCGCTTGGTCCTTGGGACGCCACTTCTCTTGCAGCCGAAGGATCGCTTCCGATATTTCGATATTCCGATATCTTTCCCGATATGACACTGATTTGGTATTAGTCGATGCCGATATGATATGGCGTGGTATTAGTTGATACCGATGTTACATAATTAGCAATTAGTCGATATTGATATTCCGATAACTCTTAAAAAAGTTATCGATTGATAGCAATATCGCCGATATATCGATATATCGGATATCGGTTGCAACCGATACCGTGCCTTGTTGTTGACATCAGGGAACATATCAAACTTTCATGTCGTACGGCCAACACTCAATTTTTCCATCGGCCAAGTTTCGGCCATCTCGGCCAAAATCTAAAATTGCCCGCCGCAGGCGCAAAATTTTAATTTTAAGTATGACAATATCATAAAAATCGCACAATTTCGGGGAAATTTTCAAAATTTTACATAATGCGTCTCGGCCAACAAGCTAAAGCACCCTCGGCCAAACCTCGGCCACAGCCTTCATCGTACCGCCACAGACCGGCCATAGGAGGTTGATATGTTCCCTGGTTGACATTCCAGGAAATTGGTATGTGATTTCAACATCTTATCGGAATACGGCATAAAATATAAAAAGTATAATATACAATGTCAGCTTTCGGTTCCAATCTAGTTGTGAACAAAATTAACAGCAAACCATTTGTAAATGGCACGGGTCCAACCGATACTCTAACGTGCGATACAGTCAGTTGTGTGTCAAACTATAGGCAGCGTAGACTCGCCGTTAGAGACGATGCATATCGGCTCGGACATACGCTACCAGAACGATATCAAATTCATAGATACTCAAGACCCATTGAATGAACGAGAACAAACGTCCTTGTTGACAGATGGGTCGCTAAAAGTACACACATCAATCAAATTCAACGACTTCGTGTTGAACAACCCGGTTTCCAAATCACGATTTTCAGCAGGTCTCGATGACCTCGATGCTTCTTTCGAGATTAAAAGCTTAGACCCTGTTGAACAAACACGAGTCTCAATCGGGGAAACCGGTATTAATGAAATTACATGTATGCAAACGACAATCAATATAGAGCCACTCGGCAGTGGCCTATTAATCAACGACGGTCCACTCGTTCTCAACAGCGATGACATTACATTGACTGCAAGCAAATACCGCGGGGACGGAAGTCTGTTGACCAACCTCCCTTCAGGTGCAAATCAGAGTCTACAATTGGTCACTGACCAAGGTAGAACGACCACAAATAGTATTAGTGTTTCTGCATTTGTGGGTGATGGGTCAGCGTTAACAAATCTCCCAGTTCAACCTGATACATCTACACTTCAAGATGTTACCGCCAGAGGGGCTGCAAGCAGTGTTGCCGATGTTTCATACACCGGTACAGGTACAATGGTTGCCAATCAAGAAAAACTTAGTGGAAATAATCTTAGAATTGAAAGTGGCTCTGGTGGTTTCGGTAAAGTATCAATCGGATAACAAACTCAAGGATTTGTTAATTGCGACCACATTGGAGACCGTTCTATAGCAATCGGCCGCAATGCATTATCTATCAACAATACGACAAGTAATTATACGATTGCGATTGGTTCCGGTGCGTGTAATAGTAATTGTGGTGACTATGTCGTGTCTATCGGCGACGATTGCGGTCAGGTTAACTGCAAAGATGCAGCAGTGAACATCGGAAAATATGCAGGTGAATTCACAGCTGGCGAAAATTCCGTAAACATAGGTGCTTTGGCTGCACGGAACTCTGCTCAGAGTGCGGTAAACACAGATAATACAATTGTTTTGAATGCAAGCGGGATTGAATTGAATGCCGGTGTTGCTAATAGTTGTTATATCAGACCTATCAGGTCCAGTCCTGATGTGGGTTCAGAAAGTTTGCAATTGTATTACGATTCTAGCTCAAACGAAGTGCGAAGCGGGGCAGTACTTCAAGGCTCCGTAGGTACGCTCGCACAAGTGGTCGCAAATGGCGATACAGCTTCAAATATCAATCTTAGTGGGGACTTAGATGCAGCTGGCATCATTCTATCCAATTCATTAAATTATGCTTATCCAAGTTCAACCAACTCACTCACATTATCAGGTGTGCCATTGGCACTCATCACCAAAGCGTATGCTCATACAACACTTCCAGCCAACCCGCTTAGGTTCACAGGGGATGTTTTCACATTTGTGAATAACACCGCCAATACGATTACGGCTTCGACGATTGTTATGTTCGACGACGACGGAATAAACAACGTAAATGGAGTTCAACCGTTCAATAACTCGTATACTCAAAGCAATCAGAATTGTACACCCATCGGTGTCTGTATTCAAGACAGTGCTGCAACTCAGAGTTGTTTCGTGTTGATTGGACGTGGTTTCACGACATGTAGGAATGCCGCTGCTACAGATAATACGTATGTAAAGGGTCAACGTGTGAAGTGTATAGTAGGTGGGGAAATTAATAGTGCTCAGATTACAGCGGGTGATTCATATATCGGAACAGTTATGGAATCTAAAGTGGCCGGTGCTGGAGAAGGAGTGTTGATATGGGTAAACCCAGGTTTCAATTATTTTACATAAGTATAATATACACATATGAGTAGCTTTGGACACAATTTAGTTTGTACCAATTTAACATGTACGACCATTAACGGAAACAGTCCTAGTGCTGGTTTAAGTAAGTGGTCGGAAGAAGCAGGTACGCAGAACATAGAAAGAACCGAAGGAAATGTAATAGTAAAGAATGAATTAATAGCTGAAACTGCAACAATCAACGATAATTTGACAGTTGAGGATGGACCTTCACTGTTGCATGGTAAAACGGAACTAATTGCGAAATTAGGTTCTCAAGACATTTTACTAATGGGAGGAGACAAATTTAATGGTTCAACATACATAGATGTCGATACCGCCGACGTTGACATCCCAAATGCTGAATCTATATATCTAGTACAAATGGAAAAGAAACCTGATATGCTTGAGAATGGTTTGTTTAGAATTAATAATATAAAAGGTGACATTATAGGAGCTCGAAACGTCGACTCAGAAAAATTGACATTACCGGCACAGTTGCCGTATAAGGGTTGTCAAGTCATTACAGCTTTGACTGGGGGAACTGCAGGTAATAGAAGCGTGCAAATTCCAAATGGGAAATTCATTTGTTTCTTTGATTTAACATTTACCTCTGCAGATATAGACCCCAATCAATTAAGAATTCTAAATATGATATTTGATACATCAGTCTTACCAATTTCAGCTGCAGAAATCACAGGGAGAAAATACATGGTTTATGTCACGAGACCACAAACGGAGTTTAATGCAACCGACACAAGGCTTGACGTATTAAATCAATTTGCGTTTATAACTAAACCAGATAACCAGTTTGCTATACAATTGGTAGGTGACGCTGATTTAATAGGCGTGCGAGCAAGCTTCATTGCGAAATTCCTTGAAATTCAAAATTAATTATCTACATAATTTGCGGTGAACAATAAAAAAATCTAAAATATATTTCCCATAAATAACCTGGGTGATAAAGAACCGCGATGGGCAATGAATCATAAAGGTGTCACATTAGGTCATATTATAGATTATATATAAGATAATGAGAATATGACCTATTTCCCCACCTTTTTAATTTCAAACACATTTCCCATAATTCTGATACACAAGGCGTGCCATCGCGGTGAACAAGCAGATGACACCAGATGACATCAAAAAGATGGCAGATTAGGTCATATTCTCGTTATCTTATATATAATCCATAATATGACCTATTTACCCACCTTTTTAATTTCGAAAAATCTGAAATATAATTCCAACAATTCTGATTCAAAACAGCGTGTGAACGCGGTGAACAACAGAGAATCAAAAAGGTGGCATTTTAGGTCATATTCTCGTTATCTTATATATAATCCATAATATGACCTAATTACCCGCCTTTTATCAGACACATGGAAACGACTGATACAAGACCCACACATAGACCACAGTATGTGTTCAATCCACAGTAAGGACCAACGCAGAAACACAGTAGGTGACCAGTGGTGCGTGCCGGAGATGACCAGGTGTGCTCACTACATAAGAGGCGTCCGCAAATACTGGGAAATACCGGGAAATATCAAGAGGAGTACAGAGGATACTGGTGAATATAGAGGTGATGCCCCCTGGACACGCCTCTTATGTAGTCGCCTGTCTGTTTAGAAAACTAATAGTAGTCATCACCAGAATCGAAACTAGCATCTTCCCCATAGTAAGAATCTTCATCATTAAAAACCAGCACCACCAGTTCCATCGGAATCGTAGGCCCCTGCCTCCCAGGCAGCCCACTCCTCTGCGGTGTACTCATGCTTGTCGCTCAACGCAGGCTCATCTCTAAAAGAAACTGTGCCAACATCAAACTCGCTCTGCGGTAAAAATTCCTCCCCAAGTGGGGGCTCCAAAACTCCGCCATAAGAATCCGGTTGGGAACCTGTGCCCAACTCGAATTACTGTTCCAGAAGATCGTCCGAAAAATGCGGAGCGGCCAAGTGGCCATCATGCTCCACTTCTACTTCCTCACAACTGTCATCAGACTCATCGAAATACCCAATAGGGTACTCCGATTCGTCTTCTTCTTCACTAGATAAATACTCCTCGAAATTGCGGCTCAACCCAGAGCCCATATAGGAAGGTGCAACATGAGGGGCCTGAACGTAATGAACTTCTGTGCGCACAGGAGGGGCCTGTGGCACAGTGTCTCTCGCTCTAGGAATGCTAGGCAAGGGTCTAGTGGTCGAAATCTGAGTTGAAACTGATTGTTGCGCCAAAATTACCGGCGAATCCCCAACACCTGTCTCACACAAAGAAATAGAGGGACCCGCAAAATCATCGGAAATAGCACCACCAAACTGTGTGCTCTCTGCAACAATAATCTCCAAAATAATCGGCGGATCCGCGGTAGAAATTTGCGGAGAAATCTGCGGCGAACGGAAATGTGAAACAGCTGTGTGCAAAGACGAGCACAGTGAAATAAGCTAAGACCGCTTGAGAGTAGAAACTCTTCCAAAACCAGAGTCAATAGATGCCAAAAGAGCCGCAAGCTCCTCACTCGAAGAAATCTGCTGCGAATCCATCATAGAAAACGAGATCTAACAATAAAATAACGTAACAAATATCGTAGGAGTCCACCTCGTCGTAATCTCCCAAAGCCGAAAGCAGCTGTATCCAGAAAATCTGTAGAATTTGCTCTAAAGCGTCCCACAAGGCGTGAAGACGCTCAACCGAATGATAGGGCGGAAATAAAATAAAATTCTACGCTAAAATTCAGTTCACGCGAACGTGAGAGGGACCATATTCTGCTGGAAACAGCAGCTCAGGCAGTGGGGACCCGCTGCCGACGGTGAAACAACGGATCACTAAACTCGGATATACAAACGATATATACCCGAGATGAGTGACACAGGCTGACCACCGAAGATGACATGCGGGAATGACACTAGACTGTACGAACTAGTCGTAGTGCCAATTCCAGCAAATTAATTTAAGTCACCATGCGCCCAGCGTGCATATGACCATATGTCGATGGCGGATGGCGTGCTTGACGCACACGCACACGTACGTATACAACTTTCCCAGAGTTACGGTATATCGACGTCATGTCATGGTGGGATGGGGGTCAATTAAAATTCATGGGTGACAAATCACAAGGCCAACCACTTCGCACCTCGGCCTAAGTGCAAGCCCACGCCACGAGATACCATGCACCTATAGAGCCCGCCCCTACGGATATGTGTCAAAGACAGTGGGTGGCAAAAATCAACCCGGAGATTCATGACCCCCCAGTGTAAGGGGTGTACCATCCCCCATCGCCCGTCGCCCCAAAGCCCCAAAGCCGAACCCCTGCCGGTTCCCTAGCCGGTACTTGTTGGGTGCATATATGTACGTCCTTCGAGTGCACTACCCGACTTATGGGAGCAGGGTTCTCGCATCCGAGTCATGTGCGCAGGAGGAGGCAAATAAACATGATGGTGGATTTATCGTACAGATAGTAGAAGGGCGTACTTGGTACTGTTCGCTTGAAAGGATTCTTGAAACCTTGAAATCTGAAATCGGGCGTTCAAGTTAGCAGACTTCTTACTTGATACCACCAGCCTACCGTGCGTGTCACGCTAGCGTCACACGACAGGTTCTAGCGTGACACCTACCGTAGGTATTCTTTTATACGTCTTACCTGTATCGTTCATCTCGTAGGGTGCACCCAGGTTTCATTTTCGATGTTTCGTGACGAAACAGAATAACTGCCGCGAATAAGAATGTATTGTTGTTAGGCATATGGTATACTTTGATGCTAATTTGCGCAATAGATCCGGCAGTTGGTGGGCGACTTACGATGAAAAGTTCAGGGTCTGAACGTCACGGCAGACATTATACAATTGTCACAAGATTTTCTCTTGGAAATATATAAAAACAACTTTCGAGTGGAGCGACCCCTTGAACTTTTCGTCGTTCGACTACACTTCGAGAGCCTATTAAGCTCGGTCGAATACATTTTGCTTTGTGCTCTACTGTAATAATATAATATAGCATAGACTGCTTGTTATTCCATATTTCTTTCGACCCATAAAACAATCGTCAACATCTTTGCCAAGACTTCACGCTCCCTTTTACGCCTTGGCCTTGATTGACTTCTTTCGACTCCAACTTCGTCGAGGCATATTCGCGAACGGTTAAAATGCCCTCTTCGCCACTTCTCTCCGTCTTCAACACTACGCAACGAAGCCTTGATGTTCCTTTCATTTTCTTTTGACTTTACATGTTTTATTCAAGTTTACTGATTCTGGCCAGGCAGCCCTGACAAGCAGGCCCCTGAGCCAGAAGGGTCCAGACTGAGACAGTGACTAGGGAGTACTCGTACAGTAGTCAGCGACGACCGTTTCGGGTTTAGGTTTAAGTTTATTACGTTACCACACTTCTATTCAAGTTTACACTCTATAAGCACTCGACTGCGTATCTGATAATATCACCTGAATAATTTATACCGAACGGGTATATTTGTTAGATATATAGATTTGTTGTAATATATATCTAGCTAGTGAGATAAACCCTGAGTTGAGGGTTACGATATCAGAACGGTAAAGTGTGATTGATAAAAGTAGAGATAACATAAATACCTAACGGGTGTTTCCCGTCTACTGTGACGGTCACCCAGCCTACTATAGGAAGTGACATGTAACAGTTTCGGGTGTCATAGTGTCAAATCCAGCACACCACCTAGGGTGGTGACCGGAGCTAGTGTTGAAACGAAGCAACAAACTCCCTGAGACTCAACTTCAGGAGGAAATTGTAGCACAGCTGGGGCCCTGTACTCTTGGTCAGGGCGGTCCCAGCTCACATCAAAGATTGTCAGATATACAGTAATACCTCACATTTAAGGAAATGTTGGATTAAGGAAACAGCCAGCTTTTCGGGGGGGGGGGTCGAAAAATGCGGAAAAAGCTGGGCTGGAAAAAAACATTAAGAAAATGTACCCAAATAAGGAAATGAAGGCTGCTGAATCATTTCGTTAACGGAAATCGTAATGTCATATTAAGGAAACGAAGGCTAGCTGAACATCAGTAAGGCAGCCGGGTAATTATTTTTGGTAATTAGCGGTAATTTCTTAAGTATGTAAATAATTGGTATTACCAAAAAATTACCAACTTTTTTGGCAAATTACCTGGTATTACCTGGTAAATTACCCGGTATTGCCAACCCCCATTTCCAAATTACCGGTAATGCGGCAGCCTTAAACATCAGGAAATTCCATTATTATTAAGGAAACTGTAGCTGGATCTAAGGAAATCATAGTCGGTATTTCATGAAATTATGAAATTCGGACACTCATTGATTGGCGCTTTGGCCTTGATACGCGTTAAGACTATAGATTTCAAGTCGTCGTAGTCTTCCTGACTAATAATCCCACTTTGCAAGTCAGCATGTAATTCGCGCAGTTCCTGGCGACTGCTCGGATCCATGCTGAATTTAAGAGAATGCGCTGGCTGACTACGCTTTCCAATCCCTAAGAAGAAATGGATTTAAGAGAAGAGGCTGGCTGACACTCGAATCTCGTTTCCTTTTCGTTAGTCATTTCGGTAAGAGGCTGACGCTGGCAGGGGAAATACGGAAAAAGCTAGGCTGGCTCCGAATTCCTGTTTCCTTAAATATGCGGTATTACTGTAGCTGTTAAGTGCTCAAACCCTAAACACAGCTCAAATTCAAAGAGCTCCTCTGCACATCTAGAAAGCTAATCACTAGCTAATCTTTAGGCAGGCACGGTGTAAGCAATCTCAGCCACTGGAGGGTCCCGAAACCGGTCGGCCAGCTCGGAGCAGCGTGAGTTTGCAGTAGTTGCCGGCCTCCGGGGCCGGTGGTAAATCATGCGTAGACGAAATTAAGGAATCATCAAAGTCAGTTGCCGAGCCCTCATAGATCGGCGCCTCGTCCTCGGACGAGTACGGCGGCGGCGAGTAAGGCGATGAAGAGGGAACCGGCGGATCAGGATCCACGAGCTCTGGCGGTAGCGGGAGAAAGCCGTAGAAGCGGAATCCCTGTCGCAGCTCTCGATACCGCGCCTGTCTTCGCGGCGGTATAGCATTCGGCACTGCACCACCCACCGCGTCGCCCAGCATGCCATGGAAAGGTGCAGGCGGCGCAGCTGCCGTAGTTGGGACTGCCGAGGCAGCCCACGCAGCACCACCGACCGGTGGAGCCGCGCATGCGTGTGCATCAGCACCACCGACACCGGACGCGGTGGGTGGCGCGGCGGTAGCACAAATGACAAAGAGTGCGCACACCAAGGAAGAAGTTAAGAAAGATCGACCCAAACCGGGAATACTCCTCCCACAGCCATACTGTGGCGGCGCATGCTCAATCGGAGCGCCCTCGTCGTCGGCGTCACTCGATGCGTATGCCTCGGGCTCGTAGGCAGTGTCGCTCCCCGGCATCTCGACAGCGGAGAGCATGTTCATGTTCACGGACGGCTCATCGGGCGCCTCCACCGCGAACCCCGTGCTCGCGATGAAGTCAGCGAATGTGCGGGTGACGGGCGAGCACACGGGGTTGGGCGGGCCGGTCCACTCCTCGTCCAACTCAACCGACGCGGCGGGAGAGTGCTTGGCCGGCTCCGACACCACCGGCACGTTGGCGGTGAAGGTGTTGACGTTGAAATTAGATGTCCCAGCGCTGCGTGCCAAGTCCGTGAACTCAGTGATGGCGTACACCAATGCCTCACCGTCCTCCTCGCAGAAAGAGCACGCGGAGAGGTCGGCGAAGATGTCCGGCTTGCCGCCCGCGAGCATGCAAAGGGCTTCGAACTCCTCAGCGTCGTCGTGGTCGATGGCGTGCTGGAACTTGGCCGCCAATACCGAATTCTCGGCCTCCTCAGCGAACGCGTAAGCC
The DNA here is from genome assembly GCA_001247695.2 of Cymbomonas tetramitiformis. Taxonomy (NCBI): domain Eukaryota; kingdom Viridiplantae; phylum Chlorophyta; class Pyramimonadophyceae; order Pyramimonadales; family Pyramimonadaceae; genus Cymbomonas; species Cymbomonas tetramitiformis. The sequence goes on along the minus strand of LGRX02026852.1, from coordinate 12,990 downwards.
GAAAGCCCGTTCCTGCCCCCGTTCGGGCAGTCGCGGTGCCAATGCCGTGCCTTCCCCTTCGCGCACACCTGGTTTTGGCAGTAGGGAATGGTCGCACCGGTGTCGCGATGGAAGGCCACCTTCTTGGAGACCGATTGTGACCAATTGCTGCCTTTGGCGAGGGGCGTGGCCGCGAAGCGGGTCTTGATGCGGCGATCCGGCTTGTCCGCGCGGGGAGTGTACCCGCGCGACCGTGGACGGCTCGGACCGGTCGGGTGCGATAAATGCCGCTAGTTGCCTCTTCAAGTCCAAGACCATGGTGCGTAGGTCGGCGAGCTCACCCGGACCATCGGCGTCGCCGCCGCTCCTCTCCATGAAATGCGTCCCATGTGAATACCTGTGGGCAGATGGAGTGGCGGTCCCCGCCTTCACGTGCGCGGCGTAGCATTCACGCACCCATTGCTGGATGGTGAGAAGGTCATGGGCGGCTCGTTGATCGTGAAGAAGGAGACGGGACACCACCGGCTGGTAGAAGACGGTGTCCAGCGCCTTGATGAAGAGGGCCTTTGTACTAGGGTACATCACGAGTCAGTACGAGAGACAGGCGTGTCAGAATGACGAGTGACAGAAACGATGACAGTCACCAACCGGAAATGATGACAGTCACCAGCATGGCCGAATGACACAGGTGACTGGCAGAATTGACAAAGGTGACCGACAGAAGTGACTGACTCAAATGTGACATTTGAATATCTGCTCCTACAGCAGATCAGACTTGTGCTAGGGTAAGTCACGAGACAGAATGACGGCGTGTCAGAATGACGAGTGACGGGTACTATGACAGTCACCAATGACAGGCATTTATATGACCAGATGACGAGAGGTCTGACAGAAATGACTGACAGAAATGCCTGACCCGAAAGTGAGTTTTGAAGGTTGAGAGAATTGGTGGAAACCATCCCAGAAATGGTGGGAACCATTTCATATTCAAACAGCCATACAGAACTGGAGGGAAACCAGGAGAGCCCCAGTTCTTGCCACATCATCAGATCTATGACCATTCAGTAAATCAGAGCAGAGATCATTGTATGACTGGCAGCTGCAGCCCAAATGCCAAATGACAAGACCTGTCATAGGATATGTGAACATGAAGTGACTGAGCACTGTGACTGTCGAATTCGGATGAGATCTGAGGGAATTCGAGTCGACATGTTACTACTTAAAGAGCTGAACAAGCTCTCATGCTGGTTTTTGAATTAGTTACACATTGGCACTGACCTCTGGTGTCTTGTAACTTCAAACAGTGAAAGTTCATCTAAGTATAAAGAAATATCCGATATCAACCTATGGTCCTAGTACCATATTCCCTGTAAGTGTTACTTGCACCCTTGTGAGACTGGTTCAGTCCTCACAACCGAACAACTGGTATCAGCGTGGTCGTGGTTCACGACTTCCGTTAGTATCTGCGTTCCACAACGCGTTGTACAAACACAATTTTAGCCTGAATCTTCCGCCTTTGGGCGAAGGTGTCGTGCCTCAACCAAAGCACGACCTGTTCCTCTGAGAACACATATATCTGCATATCGTACCGACCTGTGCCGCATAATTACGACTGTGCAGTTTGCCGCTGGGCCAACTTTCCTTCTCTGAGCGACCTTTCCGCAGGATTCTTCGCGCGGTTGGAATTTTGCCCTGAAACGAAATCGTGCCTCAACCAAAGCACGACTTGTTCTCATAAGAACACTACGTATCTGTTAATTATCTCGACTTGTTCCCGCATAATGATGACGACTGCACGCCTTCAGAAATTGTCTCGTACCAGCGTGTGAATTTCTCCAGCGACCTTTCCGCAAGCCGGTGGAATTTCAGTTTAAATCGGCGAATTCTCGCTGGGCAAGTCTTGACAATTCTTGACGCGACAGACACCGTACGGCAGTACTTGAACTACGAGCTCAGCACCGTATTTTGGTGCCCTTCCCCTCGTGCGGTGATCTTCCTGCGCAATTTGCCCCCTAGTGGCGAAATCGTACGGAAATTAACGACTACCGACGCCTCCTCCTTGCTGCCGTTTCCGTGCGCAAGGCTGAGAGCGTGATCGACAGCAGCTGCGTTTTGTTACGGAAGAAATCTTCTTTTCTGGACAACCTTTCCGCAGGATTTATTTTTGCCGGCGGTTTGTACCGGTAATTAAACATATTTTAGCCGAAATTATCGCCAAAACGCGTCTGCCGTACCGTAATGATGATGAATGACTACGGAGCACAACAGCCCGTCACTGGTGCGAGCGTATCTCCGCGACCAGTGACGTCTTTCGGGCCAGCAGTGTCGGAATTGGGCGCCCACTTTGGGGTCCCGCCGTCTGCCGTACAACTCACAGCTCGTTTTCCGCCGTTTCCGTACGACTACAGCGGACAAATTGCTGCGTACCCTCCGGGTGCTGCTTTCGACGCCGGGTTAATGATGACACCGCAGCAGCAATTTGTGGGCCAGCCGCAATTGCACCCGCAGACGCCGCAACAGCAGATTTTTCCACAACAGCAATTTGTGAGCCAGTCGCAATTGCAACCGTAAACGTCGCAGCAGCTGGAGTTTCAGCAATTCGTGCACCAGCAGCAACTGGAACTGCAACGACAACTGCTTTGGCAGCAGCAGCAACCGCACCAACACCAACTGCAGCCGAGATCGCTATGGCAAACGCAGGTGCCGGTTGCTTCCGTGGCAGTGAGACCCGTGTCACCGGTTCCCTTCGGTGCCTTCACACCTGAACCGGTGCAGCCTTCCTCTACACCTGCTTTCCTTGCTGCTTCTGGACAGGCACCCTTGCACCCGGGCCCTGTCAACCCTGCAGGATCTACCAGCCCTGAGGGGGGGGGAGGAGAACCAACGCCAGTAGGACCTTTGCCGCTGGCTTCACAGCTCAGCGCTGGTTCCTGCACAGTATCTCCTGCAGTGTTCTTTACTGACGTTACGCAGGGCGGTGCTCCTGACCCAGCGATTTTGTCTGCGTTATCGACTTCGGGACCTGCGCCTACCACTTCTTGCCCAAAGATGGGGGATTGGGTCCCCATGGCAACAGGGGCCGCCGGAGGCCCTGGCCAATTTTCTGCGACGTCAGTAACAGAGGCCAGCGATGCGGTGTCTTGCCCGACGATGGGGGATCGGGTCCCCATGGCAACAGGGGCCGCCGGAGGCCCTGGCCAATTTTCTGCGACGTCAGCAACAGAGGCCAGCGCAGCGGTGTCTTGCCCGACGATGGGGGATCGGGTCCCCATGGCAACAGGGGCCGCCGGAGGCCCTGGCCAATTTTCTGCGACGTCAGTGACAGGGGCCAGCGCAGCGGTGTCTTGCCCGACGATGGGGGATCGGGTCCCCATGGCAACAAGGGCCGCCGGAGGCCCTGGCCAATTTTCTGCGACGTCAGTGACAGGGGCCAGCGCAGCAGTGTCTTGCCCGACGATGGGGGATCGGGTCCCCATGGCAACAGGGGCCGCCGGAGGCCCTGGCCAAAATTCTGCGACACCAGCGACAGGGGCCAGCGTAGCGGTAGCAACGCCAGGGGGGCCGACGACTGAAGAACGGGCGGCAAGCGTCGGGATGTTGCGGCGACTGGCACAGGCAACGACTGAGCGAGCGTCACGAGCAGCTAGCTCTCCAGCTGCCGTGAATGTGCCACTAGCACAGCCAGCAGTAAACGTTGCTTCAGCGGGCCATGCAGGTTCGCTCGCCCCAGCCGCTCACGCAGGCTGCGGTCCCAGCGGCCCACGCAGGCGCTACCCCAGCAGTCCACGCAGGCGCTACCCCGACTACGCACGCAGGCGCGGTCCCAGCGACCCACGCAGGCGCTGCCCCAGCGGCTCACGCAAGCGTCGCCCCAGCTGTTCACGCAGCGTTGCCCCAGCAGCCCACGCAGGCGCTGCCCCGACTGCGCACGCAGGCGCGGTTCCAGCGGCCCACGCAGGCGCTGCCCCAGCGGCTCACGCGAACGTCGCCCCAGCCGCTCACGCAGGCGCTGCCCCAGCAACCTTGGCAAGCGCTGCCCCGGTAGTCCATGTGGGTGTCGTTCCAGCGGCTCACACGAGCGCTGCTCAGCTCAGCTACGCTGATGTATTTCCCCAGCTGCCAGCACCCGGTAACCCTCCAGCACCGATCGGCCAGCGTCAGGTGACCTAGTCAGTCCAGGCTTAGTGACTGCATTGGAGGCTCATGGGTCGCAACTGCAAGCAGGAGTACGTTCGGTCAGACAGCTGAGAGAGACACACGGGTTACAGCCTGCGGACTTGCCAGTTCACAACCCGGCCCCAGCCGCAGCCCTGGCAGCCCAGTGCACACGCAATGCGACCGCTGCCCTGGCTGACCAGCAACGCGCACTACGTGTGGCCGCTGCCCCAGAAGCGATCGGTGATGATCGACATGTTGATGCATTCACTGATAATCATGCTGATCCACCACCTCCAGAGCCGCCTCCGGTTTCAGATATAATGTGTCGTGGTGAATCGTTGCCGGCTGCACAGTATATATCGTCATTGCATCCGTATCATGATACCACCTTGGATATTGACGATTCAGCATCAGCTTTGTGTTATCCCGACCCGGATGATTCAGCCGATAACGTCGCAGTTGGTTGCATTTCTGATCATGGTGATGTCCCCGGAATTTTGTCTCCTTCAGTCGCATCTGTGTGCGCTATATCCGAAGTGCATACACTCGCAGAATCGTCACCAACTTCTCATCCAGAATGTTCAGCAGCCGCAGGACTACAAACTCCGTCTTCAGCATGTATTACAATATCGTCATCAATGCGCGAGCTTGCCCATGGCGATGTTGCCTTGCATAGAGATGGTGCAACTGATGGTAATCATCACATAACCGACGGTGCAGATGGTTATTGCACAATCGAATATTGCGCAGCTGCTGCACCAGCATCAGCATCATATGCTCTTCGTGTTTCTGACTTTTCGGTGCGATCGCAATCCTTGATCGCAAAGTCCAAACGGCTTCTTGCAATGTCTCAGCGGTTGCGGCAGCGGCGGGCTCGCGTTCATTTTGGGCAGCAGCAATTAATCGTCGGCAGTGATGAAATCGGGCATATATCGTCATCACATCTTGGTCATGATACCACTGCAGATATTGACCAAGTCGAATCATCAGCCGACGGTATTATATATACGTGTACACAATCATCATCAGCCGTGCATGCTACTTCGCCTTCAGTATCGGCGTTGATATATCACCGGCGGCAGCAACTGGATGATGATAATCTTGGAACGTCGTCGGCTGTCAAGCATACATCAGCATTGGCTTATTGTGATGATTCTGGAATTGGGATAGGTGTGGCAACACGCAGTGCAACCGCTGCCCCGGTAGCCCATCACGCACTATATGCAGCCGCTGCCCCGGTAACCCATGGCGCATGCAGTGCGGTCGCTGCCCCGGTAGCACATGGCGCATGCAATGCGGCCGCTGCCCCGGTAGCTCGCACAGACCTCGCTGCTCCTGCATCTCGTGCGGACCTCACAGCGCATGGCGCATACAGTGCGGCCGCTGACCCCGCAGCCCTTGGCGCATGCAATGCGACCGCTGCCCTGGCTGACCAGCACACGCGCAGTGCGGCCGCTGCCCCGGCAGCCCAACGCGTACCACGTGCGGCTGCTGCCCCGGCGGCCCAGCACGCACTACGTGCGGCCGCTGCCCCGGTAGCCCAATGCACACGCAGTGCGGCCGCAGCCTCAGCAGCCCAACACACACGCAACGCAGCCGCAGCCCTGGCAGCCCAGTGCACACGCAATGCGACCGCTGCCCTGGCTGACCAGCAACGCGCACTACGTGTGGCCGCTGCCCCGGCTGCCCAACGCGCACTATGTGCGACTGCTGCCCCGGCAGCCCAACGCGCACTACGTGCGGCCGCAGCCCCGGCAGTGGCTGCCCCGGCAGCCCAACTACGCGCACTACGTGCGGCAGCTCTAGCGCAGGCGGGCAGTTGCTGCGAGCGGGCGGGGCGTGCACCATGTGCGGCAGCACTAGCGCAGGCGGGTAGTTGCGGCGAGCGGGCGGGGCGCGCGCTATGTGCGGCAGCACCAGCGCAGGCGGGCAATTGCTGCGAGCTGGCTGGAGGTGCACTATGTGCGGCAGCACTAGCGCAGGCGGGTAGTTGCGGCGAGCGGGCGGGGCGCGCACCATGTGCGGCAGCACCAGCGCAGGTGGGCGGCAGTTGCTGCGAGCGGGCAGGGAGCGCGCTATGTGCGGCAGCACCAGCGCAGGCGGGCAATTGCTGCGAGATGGTGGGGAGCGTACTACGTGCAGCAGTATCGGCGCGGGCAGACAGCTGTTGTGAGCTGGCAGGGTGCACACTATGTGCCACAATACCGGAGCAGGCGGACAGCTGCTGCAAGCTGGCGGAGTGTGCACGAGTGGCGCAAGGTAACAACGAGCTGGTGGAGTACGCATGCACGGCGTGCGAAGCGGTAGACCTGGTTGGGTGCGCATGCGCGAAGCACAGCAGGTGCAAGGACCTTCGACTCCAGGTTCAACTCTTACGGCAGCAAGATCGTGACCATCAGATCCGAGAAGCCGAACGAGCTGAGCGTCAGAAGCAACAGCCTGTTCCGGCTCGGATAACAATAGCTGCTGCGACTAAGTTGAGTACTGCTGAGGCTGCCCGCGGACTTGCTGCCCCAGCAACCCAACAGGTCAGTGCTGACTCAGCAGCCTGCAAAAGGGGGGGGAATGGGCAACAGGTAATAGCGAGTTCAACGGCACGGACCTGCAACAGCCGACGCAAGCGCTGCCCCTGCTGCCCCACGAGCGGCCCCGGCAGGCGCTGCCTCCGCGTTCGACGCTGCCGACGCAGGCGCTGCCGACGCAGCTAGCACCGGCGTTGCCCCACGAGCGGCCCCGGCAGGCGCTGCTCCCGCGGTCGACGCAGCCGACGCAGGCGCTGCCTCAGCAGCTAGCACCAGTGCTGCCCCACGAGCAGCCCACACCGGAGCTGCCCTACGAGCGGCCCACGCTGGCGCTGACCCCGCTGCCGATGCAAGCGCTGCCCCCGCTGCCGACGCAGGCGCTGCCTCAGCAGCTAGCATCCGTGCTGCCCCAGCTGCAGCAGCCCACAGCAGCAAGCTGCCTCAGCAGCAGCACAGAGCCCCAGCCATCGCCGGAGCTGCCCCAGCAGCCCACTTCGGAGCTGACCCAGCAGCCAGCGCAGGTGCTGCCCCGTCAGCCCACACCGGTGCTGCCCCACGAGCAGCCGACGCCGGCGCTGTCGCACAATCAGCCCACTTCGGAGCTGACCCAGCAGCCAGCGCAGGTGCTGCCCCGTCAGCCCACACCGGCGCTGCCCCACGAGCAGCCCACGCCGGCGCTGTCGCACAAGCAGCCCACTTCGGAGCTGACCCAGCAGCCAGCGCAGGTGCTGCCCCGTCAGCCCACACCAGTGCTGCCCCACGAGCAGCCCACACCGGTGCTGCCGCACGAGATGCCTACGCCGGAGCTGCTGCCGGAGCTACAGCAGCCCACTTCGGAGCTGACCCAGCAGCCAGCTCAGTTGCTGCCCCGTCAGTCCACACCGGTGCTGCCCCACGAGCAGCCCACGCCGGCGCTGTCGCACAAGCAGCCCACTCCGGAGCTGTCTCAGCAGTCTTGCGCAGCATCCATCGGCTGTCCGCCTGATGATCCAACAGCATCACGTATTTCTGCTCCGGATATTGCGGCGCCACCCAGAGGGGTGCTACTGTCCGCAACTTCATCCGAGTTGTCGGCTATGGAAGACGATGCTTTCTGGGCTGCAGTGGATGCGATTCTTGAGGAATCGCCGGACTCACAGGAGGAGGATGACGATGATGTGTTCTGGGATCGCGTTGATGAGAACATCGCTTGCGCGGCGGCGGCGTCCGTAGCATTACCTCTGGGAGGGCCTGCCGCTGTTGCGAACATGCATGGTGTGCATGTCCGAATGGTGCAAAGCGACCCGAGGCCGACGCAACCGCTGCCCCCGCGGTCGACGCAGCCGACGCAGGCGCTGCCTCAGCAGCTAGCACCGGCGCTGCCCCACGAGCGGCCCCGGCAGGAGCTGCTCCCGCGGTCGACGCAGCCGCTGCCCCACGAGCGGCCCCGGCAGGCGCTGCTCCCGCGGTCGACGCAGCCGACGCAGGCGCTGCCTCAGCAGCTAGCACCGGCGCTGCCCCACGAGCAGCCCACACCGGAGCTGCCCCATGAGCGGCCCACGCCGGTGCTGCCACAGCGGCCCACTTCGGAGCTGACCCAGCGGCCCACGCAGGTGTGCCCCGTCAGCCCACACCGGAGCTGCTCCATGGGCAGCCCATGCCGGTGCTGGCACAGCGGCCCGCTTCGGAGCTGGCCCAGCGGCCCACGCAGGTGCTGCCCCGTCGGCCCGCACCGGAGCTGCTCCATGGGCAGCCCACGCATGCGCTGCCTTCGCTGCCGATGCAGGCGCTGCCCCCGCTGCCGACGCAGGCGCTGCCTCAGCAGTTAGCACCTGCACTGCCCCAGCGGCGGCGCGGAGCTGCAGCTGCCCACAGTAGTGAGCGGCCCCAACAGCAGCACGGAGCTGCAGCTGCCCACGGTAGTGAGCTGCCCCGGCGGCGGCGCGGAGCTGCAGCTGACCACGGCAGCGAGCTGGCCCAGCAGCAGCGCGGAACTGAGGCCGCCCACGGCAGCGAGCTGCCCCAGCAGCAGCACGGAGCTGCAGCTGCCACCGGCATTGAACCGCCCCAACAGCAACACGGAGCTGCAGCTGCCACCGGCATTAAGCCGCCCCAACAACGGCGCGGAGCTGCAGCTGCCACCGGCAGCAAGCTGCCCCAGCGGCGGTGCGGACCTGCAGCTGACCACGGCAGCGAGCTGGCCCAGCAGCAGCGCGGAACTGAGGCCGCCCACGATAGCGAGCTGCCTCAGCAGCAGCACGGAGCTGCAGCTGCCACCGGCATTGAGCCGCCCCAGCAGCGGCGCGGAGCTGCAGCTGCCACCGGCAGCAAGCTATCCCAGCGGCGGCGCGGAGCTGCAGCTGACCACGATAGTGAGCGGCCCCAGCAGCAACGCGGAACTGCAGCTGTCCACGGCAGCGAGCTGCCCCAGCAGCCAATGCCCGTGCTGCCACAGCAGCCATCACTGGAGCTGCCCCAACAGCAGCACGGAGCTGCAGCTGTCCGCGGCAGCGAGCTGCCCCAGCAGCGGCACGGAGCTGCAGCTGCCACCGGCATTCAGCTGTCCAAGCAGCCGTGTGGAGATGTGGCCACCCACGGCAGCGAGCTGCCCCAGTGGCAGCGCGGAGCTGCAGCTGACCACGGCAGCGAATTGCCCCAGCAGCGGCACGGAGCTGCAGCCGCCACCGGCATTGAGCCGCCCCAGCAGCGGCGCGGAGCTGCAGCTGTCACCGGCATTGAGCTGCCCCAGCGGCGGCGCGGAGCTGCAGCTGCCCACGGTAGTGAGCTGCCCCAGCGGCGGCGCGGAGCTGCAGCTGTCCACGGCAGCGAGCTGCCCCAGCAGCCCACGCCGGTGCTGCCACATCAGTCCACTTCGGAGCTGATGACCCAGCAGCCCACGCAGGTGCTGCCCCGTCAGCCCACACCGGCGCTGCCCCATGAGCAGCCCACGCATGCGCTGCCTTTGCTGCCGAGGCAGGCGCTGCCCCCTCTGCCGACGCAGGCGCTTCCTCAGCAGCCTTACGCAGCACCCATCGGCTGGCCGCCCGAGGATCAGCGGCCGCAGACTGGCACAATGCCTATGTCTAGAGGCTGTACATCTGAGGCTCAGCCCCGGCAGCCAGGCATGGCCAAGAAGCAGCCCCTGCAGACCGGCGAGGTGTCCCATGGATGCATGGCTGAAGGCTGCATGGCCAAGACGCAGTCCCCACAACCCGGCGAGGTGCCCCATGGCAGCATGGCTGATGGTTGCAGAGTTGAGGTGCAGCCCCGGCAGCCAGGCATGGCCAAGAAGCAGCCCCTGCAAACCGGCGAGGTGTCCCATGGCTGCATGGCTGAAGGTTGCATGGCCAAGGCGCTGCCCTTGCAGCTCGGCGAGGTGCCCCATGGCTGCATGGCTGATGGCTGCAGAGCTGAGGTACAGCCCCGGCAGCCAGGCATGACCAAGAAGCAGTCCCTGCAGACCGGCGAGGGGTCCCATGTCTGCATGGCTGAAGGCTGCATGGCCAAGGCGCTGCCCTTGCAGCCCAGCGAGGTGCCCCATGGCTGCATGGCTGATGGCTGCAGAGTTGAGGTGCAGCCCCGGCAGCCTGGCAAGGTGCCCCCTGGCTGCATGGCTGCAGGCTGTATGGCCAAGGTGTTGCCCCCGCTGGCGACGCAAGCGCTGTCCCCGTGGCCGACGCAGGTGCTGCCCCCGCTGCCGATGCAGGCGCTGCCCTCGCTGCCGATGCAGGCGCAGCCCACACCGGAATTGCCGCACGAGCAGCCCACGCCGGAGCTGTTGCACGAGCAGCCCACGCTTGCGCTGCCCCATGAGCAGCCCACACCGGGGCTGCCCCACGAGCAGCTCACACCGGCATTACCGCACGAGCAGCTCACACCGGCGCTGCCCCACGAGCAGCCCACGCAGGCGCTGCCCTCGCTGCCAAGGCAGGCGCTGCCCCCACTGCCGACGCAGGCGCTGCCTCAGCAGCTAGCACCCGCGCTGCCACAGCTGCAGCTGTCCACAGCAGTGAGGTGTCCCAGTAGCGGTGCGGAGCTGCAGCTGCCCACGGGAGATAGCTGCCCCAGCATCAGCACGGAGCTGCAACTGTCCACGGCAGTGAGCTGCCCTAGCAGCGGCGCGGAGCTGCAGCTGTCCACGGCAGCGAGCTGCCCTAGCAGCAGCGCGGAGCTTTTGTTGCAGATGCCTACGGCAGCAAGCTGCCCCATCAGCGGCACAGAGTTGCAGCTGCCCACGGCAGAGAGCTGCCTCAGCAGCAGCACGGAGCTGCAGCTGCCCATGGCAGCGAGCTGCCCCAGCAGCGGCGTGGAGCTCTTGTTGCAGCTGCCCACGGCAGTGAGCTGTCCTATCAGCAGCGCGGTCCTGCGGCCGCCCACGACAGAGAGCCTTGTTGACTCAGTAACTTATTATGGCCCTGCAGCCCCAGCAGCCTGCGGTGATACTGTCTTAACTGCCCACGGCCTTGCTTACTCAACAGCTCACAGCCTTGCAGCCCCAGTAGAAGCCTGCAGCGGTGTCATCTTAGCTGCCCATGGCCGTGCTGACCCAGCAGTTCACAGTCTTGCAGCCTCAACTGCCTACGCCGGTGCTGTTTCAACTGCTCACGGCCTTGCTGCCCTAGCAGCCCAACACAGTCTTGCTGCATCAGCAGCCTGCAACAAAGGAGTTGCCTCATCAACTGCCCACAGCCATACTGCCCCAGCAGACTGCAGCAGCACGGCCCCGGCGGCCCACAGCCTCAGTGCTCCCGCGACTTGCGGACTATCGCAAGGGAGTACGCCGGAGGCGCTTGACTGCTGTGCGATGGATGCGGCTTTGGGTGGACGTATGAGGACTTCCTCTACCCAAATGGCAAATGGTACCCGATGGAACCGGAGCCAATTTTGATGCGGCCGCCCACGACAGCAAGATGCCCCACCAGCGGCGCGGAGCTGCAGCCGCCCACGGCAGAGAGCTGCCCCAACAGCAGCACGGAGCCGCAGCCGCTCATCACGGCAGCGAGCTGCCCCAGTAGCGGCGCTGAGCCGCCCACGGCAGCGAGCTGCCCCAGCAGCGGCGCTGAGCTGCGGCCGCCCTCGGCAGCGAGCTGCCCCAGCAGCGGCGCTGAGCTGCGGCCGCCCACGGCAGCGAGCTGCCCCAGCAGCGGCGCTGAGCTGCGGTCGCCCACGGCAGCAAGCTGCCCCGGCAGCAGTGCTGAGCTGCGGCCGCCCTCGGCAGCGAGCTGCCCCAGCAGCGGCGCTGAGCTGCGGCCGCCCACGGCAGCGAGCTGCCCCAGCAGCGGCGCTGAGCCGCGGCCGTCCACGGCAGCGAGCTGCCCCACTAGCGGCGCTGAGCTGCGGCCGCCCACGGTAGCGAGCTGCCCCAGCATCGGTGCTCCGCAGACAGCTCAGCACGAGCAGCCCGACGCAATGGTTGATGGTTCAGCAACTCAGGACGCAGGTGCAAGCGATGCTCCGCAGGCAGCCCAGCACATGCACCCCAGCGCGATGGCTGATGCCTCAGCATCCCACGACGCAGGCGCGAGTGCTACTCTGCAAACAGTCCAGCACGTGCAGCCCGACGCGAAGACTGGTGGCCCAGCAGCAGCCCTCAGCGCAAGTTCTTTGTTTCAACGGCCCACAACGCAAAGGACTCGCCAACTCTGCATCGACGAGCTCTTTTCACCTCTGGAGATGCATCAACGAGTCCCTGCAGATGTTTCATGCTGCCTGCTATGTGCCGCAACTGTGCCGCTGTGGCAAAACGGTGTCTCCGCTCTCCTTCCATGCAGGTGCTGGACAGGACGGGGCATATGCCATTGGCATTGTATCCTTGCGTGGTTGGATCTTGCCGGCACGTGTCCCCTTTGTAGACGACCAGCGCATTTCCGCCAGACTCATGTTTCTGATTGGTTGGTGACCACGACTTGGTCACTGGAGGACTTTTGAGAATACTACCCGTACGCGACGGAGCTGCAAGATACCGAGGCATGCTAGCTTCGGGGCGCAGAGATTGCAGAAGACCTGCAAGCTGGGGAATTACCATCGTACCAATCTGTCTGAGCGTTGGCAGCGTGAGACGGTGAGGGCCTTTGGAAAAACCTAGCAAGCAGAAGGGGACCCAGACCCGAGGACTGGGGGGCACGGAACCCGAGAACCGAGAGCTTAGTAGCTCGACTCCTGTCACAAGTGCATGCTCAAACCTCGGACAATGTATATACGGGCCGGACAGCCTAGCGAGGACGTAGGCGCGCCTAAAAGGGGGGGAGAGTTGTACTAGGGTACATCACGAGTCAGTACGAGAGACAGGCGTGTCAGAATGACGAGTGACAGAAACGATGGCAGTCACCAACCGGAAATGATGACAGTCACC